>JACEGR010007119.1:0-52916 GCA_014170235.1 Listronotus bonariensis | reverse complement strand
AATTTTAGGCGAAGAACCAATTCTAAAACGGTATTTACCAATATGGTTATGTTGACGTTTAAACAATGTATTATACGTCAAAGTTGTCACCATTTAATACCGCGGGGTTATGGTATGGTTGAACGCCTAAAATTGACATATGTTTTAGCTGGTATTTAAAACTTCAAATTGCAATTTTATTTTTCTTACTAAACAATTATTTTTTGCAAAGATATTTATTTTTTTTGAAATAGCACATAGTTTCGGGTTGGTTGTCATCTTTTCTATTACCCAGACTTTAATTTTGGCAGCCCTGTAGTTCAAAAAAATAAATTACATTATTTTTCTGTTTATACCTAAAATATTACCCATGTGCGTGTGTTTTTTTTTTGGTGACAGAAATTTATATAAAGTTCTAAAATGTGGATGGTTGTCATTAAACTTGTAAGTGTATCTGTGAGTGTAGTAAAAAAAAGTACTAAAAGGCATTTTTAAAAATTAATCCTATGTTAATTCAATTCATGAAAACCCGTTTAAAAGAAGATCAGCCAATCTCTATCCATGTTCATAAATTGATTGGATCCTTAACTCGGGTTGGATCCTGCTGACTCAGGTGAAAGCCAGGGTTAGTCGGGTTAAACAGAAATGTCAAAATCAGCTGTTTCATTTTTTAGGTTTTAATAATTTTTATCGTTTTTATTACAAAATAAAAAATATTAAAACTGTTATTTGATATTTATTGATTATTTACAGCTTAAGGCTGGGCGCATACGCTCGGTTTCCTGATTCGGTTTACGGATCAGGAATTCAGATTCGGAAACCCCTAATGCTTTATTTACATACAAAATGTTCAACAAGGCGCACATGTCCTTACTATTTCCGAACAGAAAAAAACAGTACGTTCGTTTCGACATTCGTTCCGTGCGTTCTCTGAGTGTTCAACGGATGTACCCAGTAACGTCGTTTTCTATTCTTCTTCATATCTAGTGAGCGCCAGTAAAAGTGCAATAGCAATCAATTCATCGTCGTCGTTCATTTGTGCTTTCACAGAAACGTCTCTATTTGAACTGACAGTATAAATTCCTGATACAAGAAAACGCTAAGCACAAGGACTTTCAAATCTGAATTCCTGATCCGGAAACCGAATCAAGAAGCCGAACGTATGCGCCCACCCTAAATATTGTTAAAATCTTATAATATATATAATTTAATATATAATATTGTTAAAATATATAATATAATAACTGCACGACCAGGAACAAAGCAAAAGGGTTAGTCAGCCGATGACTGAAGTGGTAGAAATGGAACATACGGGTTTAGAAAATAACGAAAATTCCAGCGAATCCTGAAAACATCTGATTGGATGAACCCAACCCATTGGATCAATATTTAAAAATGCTTAAAGAAAATTTGTGGGACCTCTTTATTTTTAAAGTCGCTTTTTCTTACTACTTTAACATTATATTTTTACTTCCTGATGAAAGTAAAGGTTAACAATAGAGACTTCATAATAAACTGAACTAATAAGAAAAATCAGAATCTTGTGTCAGGCCCTGATCTTCATTTTTTTATAAGAGCGGAAAAATTTGGTTTCTGTCGCCACCCCTTGGCCTTTTTTTTTTGTGAAGCGCAGAATAGGATTTGCGTTCTTAACATTATTTTCGAAAAAATATAAAGAGCAAAAAAAAAGGTCTTAACCTTTAAAATGGCCAAATCGCATTCTATTCCCATCTTTGTATCACTTGCAGCCCTATGTGTTGTACACAAACTATTCGTAATTAAAAGTGAACAGCAAAAAAAAGATCCTTCTCTCTTACGAACACGACTTTTTAATAAATTCTGACGGCAAACGCAACTACTCACCGCGTAAGTTTGACACCCAGGGCAGAACACCTAGTTTGCCCCCCTAGATCCGGGGCTGTCTTGTGGGGAATAGATGCTTCCTAATGTTTTGTATTTGTCGTATTTATTCACTACTAAGTTTATAGGGTGTCCGGAAAGTTAACGATGGTATTGGCACATGAAATTTGTTAAATAGTCTTTCTTGATCAGATTTTTAAATGTCACACCGAAAGAAATTGATATTTTTAAATTCTTATTTTAGTTTTGCAGCACTAAATACCCATTTAATTAATTAAAGACTAAGGCCGTATTTCCACGGGCCACTTTTGAAGTTGATATGGGCCGCAAAAAGTGGTTGGTCTACTCTCACCTGCTTGTAATTCTGTTTTTCAACAATACTAAAATGTTTGTGGTCGGATTGGCTACTATGAAAACACTTTTTGTGATCCATATTAATCTTTAAAAAAGTGGCCCGTGGAAACATGGTCTAACATTAAACTAAAACTGTAACTTTTTATATTTGATATGATACTGTAATTTTTTATATTTTATATTTTGAAAAAAAGTTATTCTTCATAAAAAATTAAGCTTTGTCTAAAAGAGAACATGCGTGTATAAAAATGGCCATATAATGTACAGGGTGTTTTAAAAGTGTGCAAATATTATAAAAGTGCCAATATCTCAAAAACAATCGATTTTTTTTACTAAGGTCATTTTATGTTTTTTGGATGCTTATAAGTTGTTTTACCAGCCTTTTTAACATTATCGTTAAGTTTCCGGATGCCCTGTATAATAGAAGCAAAAAAATGTATTGCCATTTATCTATTTAACTCTAAATAAATTAAAAGGATCGCTAGAAAATAGCGCATCGCGCTGTTTTGATCGTGAACTAAAAAAGGAAGCACCTCACATTCACATTTAAAATCATTCAGGAAAAGTAATTTTAATTCTAAAAATGATAATGCTAGTGAATAGTAATAAAAATTTAAACATTCTAATGTCTTCTTTAAAATAACAAATAACAGGTCTTAGGTTTAATTTTAATAGGCTAGGATAGCTTTCAAATATGTTATTTTAATTATGTAAAACTGAAACAACAACCTAAGATAAATGTAATATTTTACTTTTTTTCATTTATCATTTAAAACTTTCTGAAACAGAAATATTAGCTTTACAAATTGTGAAGTGTTAAGTAAAAAAGATTAACGATTGGCGTCTACACAACAAAATACTATAAAAGAGATGGGTTTAGATAAAAGTATTTGTTATATGTTTTAATTTACGTAATTTTTAATCCATATTTGTCCACTAAAATAAACAACACAAAAATCAATTTATTCGTGATTATCACTTTGTAATATGGTATTTCTTTGAGTAAACTGTATGATAATATTATTATAGTATTTAGTAATAAATATTAGAGATTAACTTTAAATTAAATTAAACTTAAAGTTATTAAGGTAGTTTTTAAAATGTCGGACAAAAATAAAATAGAACGAAGTTACGATTTTTTGACGCACCTATCAAGAATTGGGGTTTAGGCTGATTTACAAGATTTACAAAAAAATATGTAAATATTCGGGAAATAGTAATTTTGCGATTAATATTATTTTACTGAAACCATTTATTTAATTAGCAATTATTATACAGTGTGGTCCATTAAGTGTGCAACAAATGGAAACGTCTTTATTTGCCGTTTCTCAGAAATTGTATTATTTATAAAAGTTAGTGAATGGTCTTAAACTCAGGCAGCAATAGTAAGGTTTACTAAAAATTCCAGAGTATACAGGGTTGATAAAAAAATGAAAACAGGTTAGGAGTTGGGTGAATATATTTTTTTTAAATGTAACAAAATGTTAACACTCTTAATTGTTAATGGTGAATCACACCCTTGCTAGAAAGAATAATTGATATATCATTTTAAATATCATCTAACCTTTATCATGTTCCCTTAAAGTAGCTCGTTTCCTTAAGTAATTTAATACACTAATAAAATAAAAATCGTTATTTTGACAATGTGTCATATTAACGGAAACAATAGCAGAGACTTTAAACTTGGCAGTTATATTCAGAGTTCAAAGACTTTCAAATAAGATATAACTCGACCCCGCTTTTTATTAAGTATTTTGGGGGTGAGTCTTCCTCTGCTAGAGGGTTGCAGTTCGCAGAGTAAAAGTGGTCTCTTAAATCAAAAATTGACGGATTTCAGCGTTTTTCTTAATTGATCCAGGGTGCCCAAAATTAAGTCTGTTTTGTTTTTAAACGGCCACCCTGTATGTGAAAACAATAATATCAATCGATACGACGAAGAAAATTTTATGAAAATGTTTAAAATATTTTTTTTTATTGTTGCTTTCTCTAACCCAGTAAGTTTTAATAAATATTGTAAATAAATGACTAAAACTTTTATTAAAATTTAATGCTTTAATTTTTACATAAAATTTAATTTTGTACAACATTTACTCACAAAATTTTGTTATATTTAAAAAATAATAGTAATTTACTTTTGGGTTATTTTCATATTTTCACTTATAACTCGTCCTGTATAATACCAATTGGAGTAAAATTTTGTACTTTTTAGATTAATATGATGCAACCAGTTCAGTAAAATTCTAAAAGTTTTTGCTTTACTCCCATCCTGGGATACATTGTACTATATTTCATTGATAAAACTCAACACCATAACAGCAGCCAAATATTTTTTTATTTGACAAGCATAACTGATATCCAAAAAATAAATTCTTTAGTGTTTTAAGTAACTTGTTTTTTAATTTATACAGGTGTTCCGAAATTCATGCATCAAATTTCAATGACAAATTCTACGTCAAAAATAAGCCCTAGTTTCTTATATAAACATATGTTCAAAAACGCTTCCTTTAAGAGATACAGGGTGTTAAAATTCTTAGAAAAACACACATTTTTTTACTATAATTTTTAAATCGTTATTTACTTGGTATTTGGTACATTTCCTAACAGCAGCAAAGGCATATCTTTTATGTAAAATATAAAAATAAAGTACCAGGGATGTCCATACCATATTTGTATGAACTATTTTTCAAGAAAAAATGGTGCACCTATACTTTTTCCTAGAATAAAAATTATTTTTAAAATCCCCATTGAATTTGGAACAAATTTCATTTCTTGACTTTTTGCTGAAAGATGCATAGTTTTAAAAGAAAAAAATTAAAACCACTTTGAGGCATGACGAATATGTTAATAAAAACTTCACAAAAATAATTGGAATTTGCATGTATAATTTTATTTTATTTATTTATTTTTTTTTATTTTTTTTTTTTTTTTTTTTGAAAACTATGCCTTATTCGGGAAAAAGTCAAGAGATTAAATTTATTTCAAACTCAATGGGGATTTTAAACATAATTTTTATTTTAGAAAAAGCAGTATTATTTTTTCTTAAAAATAGTCTATACAAATATGGTACGGACGTCACCTTACTTTTTTTAAATTACATAGAAAGAAAAGTCCATTGCTGGTGTCAAGCAATGTACCAAATACCAATTAAATATATAGAGTAGTTTAAAAATTATAGTAATAAAAATGTGTTTTTTTCTTAGAACTTTAACACCCTGTATCTTTAAAAGGAAGCGTTTCCAGATATATGTTTATATAAGAAATTAGGGCTTATTTTTGAGGTTATTGAAATTTGATGCCTGAATTTCGGAACACCCTGTATATAATGACTTAATAAGTATAAAATATTTTAATAAAGAGACGGAAGAGTTTAACATGGAATTTGGTTAGTTAGGATTTTAATTATGGGGTTTTAAGAGTTTAACATGATTACTTTTTTTCCTCGCTTTCTTTTAATTACTGGATTGTAACAAAAGAACTTTTTAAAGTTAAATGAAAATATAATTAAAGTTACCTGCGCTTTGTATGTAGAGTCGTTATATTTAAAAAAATATATGAAATTAAAATCTTAAGCTATGATTTTAATGTAACAACATATTTTATAAAAATACCCGAATAAAGAGTGTGTTCTTAATTTTTTAAGTAAATCTATAACTTTTCCGTAATACTGATTATTTTTTATTCATGAAGAATTAAAACAATCTACAAGTTAAATTAGGTTAGTACATAAAATTGTGGAGTATTATCAGTAAAAATGCCTATACAGGGTGTCCAATCACTCTACCGACAAATTTTAAGGGGTGTAAAAATAAAAACTATATAAACATATGTATGTCATAAACGTCTTGGTTTTTGATTTGTGGGGTGGTAAAATCGTTAACAAGTTATTATTTTTTGTTTTATATAACAGCTTTCATACCAATTCAGATATATTTAAAAAATAGAAACGTCATTTATGCATGGAACGATCTTTTTGGCATACAAGAAACTGTTGAGTTTTATTTAGAAGATGAGGGTTTTAAAGTATATATTTACAAAAGAAAATAGTTCGTTACTGCATTTTTCAAGAATAAAATTGTATTTTAAAATTCTTATTAAGTTTAAAACAAATTGAACTGCTTGAATTTTATTTGATGTACGGTTTTCGGGTAAATAAATGAAAACGAGTTCGCGGCATAAAAATTCCTATTTAATTAAAGAATACATAAAAAAGTATTTTTTTACTGTAGAATTGGAAATAACCTATACGAAATCACCAAGCTGAAAAATGGTTTATATTTATTTACGCTAAAACCATGCATCGAATAAAAAAGTTAAAACCTAAATTTGTTTTAAACCAAATGAGATTTAAAAAAATATTTTTTAGAAAAATGCAGTGGCGTACTATTTTTTTTTTTAAAAATTATACCCTAAAACCTTCATAGACGACTAGAAATTATTTTTTCTCGTATGCCTAAAAATGTCTTTTGATGCTTAGAAGACGTTTTCCAAATTTTATTAAAATATCTAAATTGGTATAAAAGTTATTAGAAAGAAAAATAATATTTTTTATTAAAATTTTTAACACCACTTAATTTAAAAACTGATATGTTTAGGACATAATATGTCCATGTTTATATACAGTCTTTTTTTCTATTTTTATTGTAGAATCACCATTTACAGTTTGTCGGGTAGAGTTACTGGACACAGTGGCGGCGAGTGCTTGGGTGCACGGGGGTTAATGGACTCAAAGAGGTGGTCATTATGGGTACAATACACTGTTTAAAGTTGTCAAAACTTATTAAATAAAAAAATCTATTTTCGCAAAAAGTAATTAAGTAAGTTGGTATTTTGAAGAGGTGATGACTTTTATTTTTAACACATATGGCACTCATATAAAATCTCAAAACTCGCCGCCCCTGACTGGACACACTGTAAATATATTAATACTACTCTAGTCGGTCATTTTCATAAAAAATTTAAAACGAGCTTTTTTTGGTCAATTTTAGGTAGTTGTAAATTATTTGGGTGAATCCAGTTAAGATTTAATTTTTTGATATCAAAATCTTAATAATAAATCTAAAGCATGGTGCACCATTTAGTATGCTAGTAAATATTGTCTTTGTAAAAAAATCTATTTATTTGAAAAGAAAAGCAACTGAATACAAATTTATTCTTAATTTTTTATAAATTGGATACACTAAAAAATATTTTTATTTTTTGTGTTTTTTTAAATTAATATACCTACATAAATTGCAGATTATATGAATTATTTACGTCTTGTGAGATCTGAATTTTTTTAAACCCAATTTAAAACAAATGTCACATAATGGACAGAATCAAATATCTTTCCTCTTTATAGAATTTAAAATAATAATATGCCGATGTAAGCGCTGTATTTAAGGAGTGTCTTTTAAAAGGGGATACTTTAACATTTTTTTTATTTCGTGTGGGATATTATTATTTATATTAAAATGCACAAATTTTTCACCTTAACCCTAGGCAATACGGTATGTTACATCAATTAATTTCATTTATTAAACAAGGTTTCCAAAGGGTATATTTTTCTACAGACATGCGATAGTTATCGCTGTTCCTTGAATTAGTCTACCACTGGTTTATCTGTTAATAATGAATTTACTATTATTTTATGCAAATATATTAAAGATGATTATTATTCTCTATCTTTCTAAAATAATACAAAGGGGATATTTTTCTACAGACATGCGATAGTTATCGCTGTTCCTTGAATTTGTCTACCAAAGGTTTATCTGTTAATAATGAATTTACTATTATTTTATGCAAATATATTAAAGATGATGATTATTCTCTATCTTTCTAAAATAATACAGTGTCCCAGAGGGACTCAACTATACCTGTAAACTTTTTATTATTATTTTTCATTTACTAAAACTTTTACTTTATTTAAAATAATAAAAGCTATAATAAGAATCACCATATAATATACAGGGTGGTTTCAAATCGCAAAATAAATATTTAAAAATATATATTTTTTTCTTTTTACTTGTCACTGCTGGAAAAAATTACGTTTAAATGTATATTTTCTTTTTAATAATTTATTGTGCTTTTGTAACAACCATTTTAATCATTAGTCAATATTTAAATTTTGTTGAAATAGTGTTGAAATATTATTTCTTAAAAAAACGAAGTAGTAAAAAAGTAAAGATTTACTTAACGAAAAGTTAATAAAAATATTTATTTTCGATTTTTTTATTTTCCCAAATTGCATTTCCATAATTTTGTATCTGCTGTCATGCTCTATAATTAAGCAGTTAAATAAATTTATTTATTTTTAAATTAATATTTTTATCATTTTGAACCTTCCTATATATGTATCATATAGTATTTCCTACCATTTTTTTTATTTTATCCCAAATAAAGCAAAAGTTTTTATTAACAATAATTAAAAAACAAATAAAATTTAAATAAATTCATCCGTATGCAACCTGTATACAATATGTCTCTATACAAATGTGAAAAAATTTGGAGGAGATTTCTTGTTTAAAATAAAAAGTAGTTTGCTGAATAAACATGGGGTTAAAAGTCAACCTTTAGGAAGATATCGCAAAAAAAAATAACAAAAAAATCTCTTTATTTTTTGTGCTGAAAACCCAAATAATGATTGTATTTAAACTACCAAGTAATGTCAAATAAAGATAATAAGGATATATTACAAATTCTCTAATACTATTTGATAATTTTTTTATAAAATAATTTTTCCCGTCTTGGCACGTTATGATTTGCAATTAATTTTTTATTTCAAATTGGTAAGTTTAACGAAAAAATACAGGAGTCAAAAAAGTTTTTAAATAAACCAGTTATATTTAAATTTATATTTTTTAATGTCATTGCGTATGTGTCTCTTTAATTTTGGTTAGAAAAACGATTAAGGTAGTCTATTTCCACCATTTTCATTAACTCTAAAAAGTGCAAAAATATTCAGAAAGTATAATTTTATAATAGCAATAATTTCGTAAAGTTTCGCTTTTGGTTTTTGAGATAAAAAATAAATACGGTATTTTGTTCGCTATTCTTGTAGAGCGATATCTCCCTAATGGTTTACTTTTGCCCTATGTTTATCAGGTAAACTACTAGTCAGGCCCATGTCAAAAAATGGATGGGTCATATGAACCACCAGGTGATGTATATAAGACGATATAAGAGAACAAAATATTAACAGTCAGCACTATGACGTCACTTGTTAGCTGTCCAACTGGGTGTTGGTGAGAATTCAAAAGTGCAGGTAGAGTAAGTACATTTTGACCATATATTTTTGTACGGCATTTTCACTATCGATAGATCCATGAAAAATAATAAGAAAGCGTGCAGTACCGTTAAAAAATGGTGCGCCACAAAGTCGGTAAATTTTTTGACTTTCTGACAATTCCAGGGTAAATTTGGTCATTTCATTCTGTACGGCATCAGTTTCTTACTGTTTTAATACAGTATGTATTGTATAAGGCAGAGAAGTTCCTGATAAGTTTTGCAGACACAAGCTTGTTAGGGCAACTATAGTATTTAAAATTATACCTATATGTTGTCTAAAATATCCAAAAAATTAATACCTATATTTTGTTTAAAACACTTAAAAAATTAATTATATTTAGCATGTAATCTATTGGGAACTCATTTCAATATTCCTATTGTACAGTGTTGTTTGCAACGTTGCCTTTCTTACTTCACGGCTCAGAGTTTAAGAAGGCTGTGTATATGCACACACTTTCATTTCAGTTAGACGTCATAATGATTTTATCATATTATCAATTGTCCACTTCAAAAATATGTTAATACCGTACAGTATTAGATGGCCATAAAGTACCCTTAAAATGGTAAAGTCATTTTCATCAGCCTAAAAGATATGGTCTGCAAATGTATGTCATTATTTTTCCTAATTTATGTATCTTAATACTATTTAGAACAAGAAAAAATGTAAAAAATTGCTTTATTTTAATAATCTATGAATATTGAAACTTCTGCAATAATTTAAAAAAAAATCAGTTTTTGTATTTTTCTATATTTTTTTGTTTTTTTTTTTTTTTTTAAAGCAATACTGTATAACAATTGTATAATTGTATTTTACAATATCATGTAAAAAAAGTTGCCGTACAGAGTTAAATGATTTTACAGCTTTATAAATCAAGTATACCATGAAATTAAGGTAATTTTAAATATACATTTAAATGAACAATAACTTTTTGGCAGCATTATTTTTAATAGTACTTTTCAGTGCTAGATAATGTTTTGAAACGGAAGCCGTACTTTTTCAAATCACCCCTGGACTACGGAAAGAGAGGGGGTTGCAGCCCTCGATTTTTTCCCTTTGTCGCATGATTTTTGTACGGCGTTGCGGAATAATGGATTAGAAGCTGTATTAAAACAGTATGAAACTCATGCCGTACAGAATGAAATGACCAAATTTACCCTGGAATTGTCAGAAAATCAAAAAAACTTACCAACTTTGTGCCGCACCATTTTTTTTACGGGACTGCGCGCTTGCTTGTCATTTGTCATGGATCTATCGATGGTGAAAATGTAGTACAAAAATTTATGACCCAAATGCACTTACTCTACCTGGACTTTTAAATTCTCACCAGCACTCAGTTGAACAGCTTACAAGTGACTACATAGTGCTGAATGTTATTATTTTGTGCTCTTATATCGTCCTATATACATCACCTGGTGGTTCATATGACCCATCCATTTTTTGACATGGGCCTGTAGTCTATACCCTTTATTTTGAACAAGGAATTACCTTCTAAAATTTTTCACATTTGTTTAGAAACACCCTGTATAAGTCAAATCAGGGCCTAAGTAGTAAGTGACTTGATATAATACAAATAGGACTTACAGGTTTTTAACAATAAGGCTTTAAAATTGAGATATCTACAAGTACGTATAAAATAAAAGAAGTAACAAAAAGATATATTGTAAAAATGCCTTTTTAAAAAGGGTTATCTTTAATTTTTTTAAACAATATAAATAAAATAACAGGCTAAATATAATGTCAAAATATTGTTTATTATTAAGTCAATTACACAATTTTTAAACATAAATGAAAAGTAATGTAATCTAAAGCCGCGTCCAGACTTACAACAATTCGCCAGACATCCGTCTAAACTAACCAACCTGTTTGTGCGCTCCTTTGTTGCAAGTCTGGACGCGGCTTAACACGTACTGCATGTGAGTAGTTTTTTATTACGTTAAATGCATCAGGCGTAGGGCGTAGGGTGTTCGTACGACTCATGTGTAACGGAACTAAGTAAACGTATTTATGGTAACAGTCAGTTTTCTCAATTCTCTGTAAAATATAATTTTGTAAGGACACTTCTCACTTGCGCTTTTTAATTAAGGATCCAAAAATATTGCAAGATTAAAATACTTCTTAATTAATTGTTGGGCACATTGTTTTTCTTTTTTGTCCACGTTTTAAAGGGTTGTAAAATAGTACTTTTAAAATGTTGACATTTAGAGTTTGTTGTATAATTTTTTTTTAATAAATCGCCTTTTATAAAAACTTGAAATTTATAATAAAATTTTTATTTAACTTAATATTAAATAAAGACTAATTTATAAATTTAATATTATTTTTTTATTAACTAAACTTTTAAAAGTTTAATTTATTTGTCATAAGGCACTAAAAAGTAAAATATAGTTTAAAATAAAACAAAAGTAGTATTATATTTTTTTATTATCACACCATATAAGTATTTTTCGATATTTGGTTGCTAGACTCTTGCTTTTTAATATGGCATCAATCATTTTTGTTGAATAAAAGATAAAATCTCCAGCTGCGAGAATTTCATAGTAATCTCAAAGAAATGGATTTCGTTGCAAGTTATGATTATTTAAATTATGGGGGCAAAATATTTTATTAAATTAAATACAGTATACCGTATCGAAAAGCAAACTAAAAATTAATGAAAATCGTTTTTCCTTATTATTATATTATCGTATACCGGGTGCGGCATCGCTGTGCGGGACATAGTAATGTAATTTTAATTGTGGTCAATTATTGGCTCCCCTAATTATTTTAGAGAAAAATTCTATTGAAGTTTATTAAAGAGCATGTAAATCTACGTCCATGGTAAAAACTTTAGATTTTTCGGTTAACCCGTTTGCTAGTTAGATGCTAATATATTTTTAAAAATTGTTACATTATTATCGCCTCATATTTATTAACAGCAATAAAAATACCAGTTACCCTGACATAACGTTGTCATTTTGAAATTTAGTGCTTTATTATTATCAAAAAATCGTGGAGCAAAAAGGATTAACCATGAGTTATACTACTGAAAAAAGTATTGATGATTAAATGATACTATCAAGGAAATATAGTTACCAAAAGGTGTCAAACATGTTCGCTGCTCAGTATCCGAATAGACCCGGAAAATCAACAGTCGATAGTACTATCAAAAATTTGAGACCAAAGGCACAGTGATAAATAACTGCAGATGTGAAGCTAGGGAGTATCAAAAAGAAGAAAATGTAAGAGATGATAGAGACTTGGAAATTTTATTGCACTTGAAAGAAAATGAAGGGAAGGTGAGTACAAGGAAACTTTAGGATATAATAGGTTAAGATCAATCAACAGTGCTCCGGATTTTCAAAAAGGCATAAATACATTTCATACAAATATGAAAGACATCAAGAGCTAAGGGATGGGGATGAAATACGACGGCAGGGATTTTGTTTTGACATGATGAAAGGCGACATGGACGGAATTTTAAGAAATATTTGTTTTACTGATGAGTGCACATTTACGTTAAACAATGAACCCAATCATTAAAATTACCGATACTGGAGCAAAGAAAACCAACACAGATTTGTCGAAACAAGGACGCAGTATCCACAGAAAGTAAATGTTTGGGCGGGGATTTTCGGACAACATATTATTAGACCATTTTTCTTAATCAAAATTTAAATGCAGAATTTTATTTGGAACTACTCGAAGAACTAATTTTACCCGCTTTAAATGATGTATCCAGGGAAAATCAGGAAATTTGGTACCAAATGGATGGCTGCCCAGCACATAATACCCTGGCTTTTCGGAAATATTTACACAATGCTTTTAATGGAAATGGTATTGGCCTACATCACACCATAAATTGGCCAGCTAGGTCTCCTGCTATTTCGCCAAATGAGTTCATCCTCTGGGGCCATTTAAAAAGCATGATATAGAATAAAAATTACTCTAATCTAGCTGAGTTAAAAAATGCTATTTCTGCAGAATGCAATAAAATTTCAATTTACCAGTTAGCCAATGTAAGAAAACAATTTTATGAACGTCTGGGTTATTGTCTAGCAGTCAATGGAGGAATATTTGAAAATTTTCTCAAATCTTAAGTTTATTTCCAACATATTAATTATTGTAGTAATATTAATAATTTATTGAAACATGTAAATATTATAAATGTCATAAGTTCTTGAAATTTGTTACTCTAGTTTAGTTTAACTTAACTTAATTCGTTTGTATAAATACAACTTTAATCTTTTCACTGTACAATTTTTTGATAAGAATAAAGCACTAAATTTCAAAATGACAACGTTATGTCACGCTAACTGGTATTTTTATTGTTGTTCATAAATATGAGGCGATAATAATGTAACAATTTTTAAAAATATATTAGCATCTAAATAGCAAACGGGTTAACCGAAAAATCTAAAGTTTTTACCATGTACGTAGATTTGCATGCTCTTCAATAAACTTCAATAGATTTTTTCTCTAAAATAATTAGGGAAGCCAATAATTGACCCCATTAAAAATTACATGGGATTTCCTATGTCCCGCCCGGCGATGCATCACCCGGTATAATATCATAAGAGAGAAAATTTAGCTGGCAAAATATTTCTATGGTATGAGAGTCTGTTGCTTGGCAATTTTGTAAATGACATTTATAACAATACACTATTGTTGATTAAATGGCATGAACAGAAATTACCAAAAAGTAACAAACTTGAAAAAAAAACAGAGGAAATATTTTGCCAATTTTTTTTTTCTTTTATTAACTTGGGTTGTAACTATCCATCTATCTATCTATCTATCTATGTAACGGAATCTTTGAGCCTAATTTTAACCAACTTCCAGCTATTCGATTTCTTTGAAACTTTGCACACGTGTCAAGGACCGATGAAGATGCAATAATTTAAAAACAGTATCCCGTTATCTTTTTTGAATCGCCAGGAAAAAAATTCCATTATATTATAAAAACAACACCTAGGATGCCATCTGTTGGCAACATTTCAAACTTTGCTATTAAATGAAGAAGAAATTTTTTAGTTTTTACACAATTTGGTTAGTTGCACCATGAGTGTTCAATTTTTATGAACAATAAAAATATAGGGTTAGTTGCACCATTAGTTCAAGGATTCCATAATAAAATTACATTATGTGTAATGTATACATAATACATAATGTGCAATTAATAAAAATTAACATTCTTTTTTGGATCGCCAGGAAAAAAATTTTCCTTTATATTATAAAAATATAAAAACAACACCTAGGTTGCCACCTGTTGGCAACATTTCAAACTTTGCTATTAAATGAAGAAGAAATTTTTAGTGGGTTGCAATATATTGGCAACGGTCCAAACATTGCCTGGATTGCCATCTGTTGGCAAAATTTCAAACTTTGCTACTTAATGAAGAAGAAATTTTTTAGTGAGTTGCAATCTGTTGGAAAAATTTTAAAATTTGCCACTCTTGTTCATTAAAAAATTTTTCGCCATTTTGTCAAGAGTAGCAGAAACTAAAAATGAAAAATAATTAATAGTTTAAAAATCCAAAAAACACGCTTTTATATGCAACCGAACTAAAAATTAGAAAATAATTTTTCATTAAAAAAATATTGTCATTTCATAGTAAAAAGCGTGGGGTGATAAATATATTAAATGTTATAATTATTATATTTGGTAAATATCTATGATGGAAAAGTTATGAAAAATAGTAAAATGCACCCCACGCTTTTTACTATGAAATGACAATATTTTTTTAATGAAAAATTATTTTCTAATTTTTAGTTCGGTTGCATATAAAAGTTTTTTGAATGATATTCGACAACGAGAATTACAAGTAAGTGTTTAACCTTTAATTTACAGATAAAGTAACAATAGTTTTTTAACTCTTTTATTTTAGCCTAACTAAGTTTTATCGGGGGTAATATCCGGTAATATATAGTGCATTTAATTTTTCTGGAAAAAATTGAAAAAACGAGTTTCTAGTAATTTGTTTTAACAATTAGCAAAGGCGAAAGTGGTTTTAAAAATCCGAGTCGGAGACGAGGATTTTCCACTTTCTGGAATGCTATTTGTTAAAACAGATTACTTAGAAACGAATATTCCAATTTTTTCACAGGAAAAAATAGAGGCAGGTTAATTAAACATTTTATTTTAATACAACTTTTTTTTTATTAAAACGATAAGAACAATATAACTTGCAACTTGTCAAACTTGCATGAAAATTTTTCGATTTTTTTTTCCGGAAAAACTCCTGACAGCTAAGTTGGCAGTTGTTGAGTAATTTTTAACTTAAAATTTATATTTGACATACCAATGAAATAGTGATTGGTCAAAATTAATAGGAAGGAAATAATCGCCGCTAAAGGGCTCCACAGACTACAGTCTTGCACGACATACTTGCACGACGTACATGTCGGTTCGTACAGAACCGAAGTAAAACGGAAGTGTTTGGCCTTTTCGGACTGTCGCACAAAACCGATAAAAGTATTCTGATTTTGTTGATATAAGTCCGTGGGCTTGTACGACCGACATGTACGTTCTGCAAGTATGTCGTAATAAGTTAGCTAGTCTGTGGTACCTTTAACCGGCCCCACAGACTACGGTCTTGTACGATATACTTGCACGACGTACATGGCCGTTCGTACAAAAACGACGTAAAACGAAAGTGTGTGTGGCCATTTCTGGACTGTCGTACAAAACCGATAAAAGTATTTTGATTTCGTTGAGTTAAGTCCGTGGGCTTGTACGATGCGCAAAGAAGTCAGAAGTGTGTGGCGCAAACAGGTTTAAACTACGACCGACATGTACGTCGGGCAAGTATGTCGTACAAGACCGTAGTCTGTGGGGTCCTTAATACCATATCATGTTGGTTTTATCAAGGTAGAAGCACGACAATACTTAATTACTTTCTACTTAACGAAGAACTTTGTTTTGGAGGACAACTCTATACACAACACTAAAAAATAGGTATTGTAATTTAGTTTTATTTCATTTAAAGGACGGCCATTTGAAGACGAAAAAGATCTAATTTTGGGCACTCCAGATTATTTAGGGGAAAACACGACAATTTTTGATTTTTGGGAAAAACATTTTTGCCACCTTTGTGCCTCAAAAATGTTTCTCTGTAAAAACAAATACAGTTATACAGGAAAAAATATTTTTTTGATCATGGCACAAATTTTTTGTGAAAAACTTTCATCGTGAATACCAACCTTAATACAAGCCATTTAAATAAAATCAGTTTTGGTTATTGTCTAGAAAGTTGTAGCAACTCCGATTTTGACGAAATTTGATATAATTTTTTTCGGAAACATTTTGTTTCCGAGATATTCATTATCAAAGTTGAAAATCAAACTAACTCAATTTTCACAATAATTCCCCTTCTTTTTGCACACAATTCTTGATTCTTAACTAAAGTTGCCTACAATATTTGTATTTCACCTTTTAAAACCTCATTTTTCCACATATTATTTAACACTTTTTTTAATTAAATTGCACAGCTGCACTTTCAATAGTCGCAAGTTATGGCGAATGCGTCGGAATCAGTTGCATGCGTGGCATGCTGCGTTTTAAAAGAAAACCTTTGTAATTTATTTGATACAAGATGTAAAATACATAGAAAAACGGGGTTTTAAAAGGATAAAATCAAATATTGTGTACCACTTTAACTTAAAATCAATTGTGTGCAAAAAGAAGGGGAAATGCAGTGAAAATTGAGTTATTTTGATTTTCAACTTTGATGATGAATATCTCGGGAACGAAATGTTTAAGAAAAAAATCTTAGATTCGTGATCAGCACCCGAAAAACACTTGTATATCAAATTTCGTCAAAATCGGAGTTGCCGAAACTGTCTAGACAATTACCTCAGTTTTCTTTAGTTCATAATAGTCAAGTGCACGATTCTTTTGTCTTTTAATACTAAAATCGATCTCCTGGACAATAAAAGTGACTGGTTTGCGACTAAATTCTTATGTTCTCGAGAGATCACTCCCGTTTTTAGTGCTAAACAGTGGTTTGTTGATAAAAATACGGGATTTAATGGAAAATATTGATTACACCACAGAAACAACGTAAATAATAAAAAGTTGTTTTTAAACATGGATTAATAAAATATTTATGTTTATGTTGAAGGTGAATATTGTATTTTTACTTTATATCTCCAATGCCTAATATTTTTTTTTTTTCAAAACCGCACTTATCGTATACTCACACATCATGTTTCTCACAGTTGGTTCCCCCTATAACTTTATTTTTAGAGATAGAAAATATAAACTAAATAAAATTAGAAGTTTTACATAATTATGCATTGACTGATTTATTTAGTCATTTTCTATTACTTCCTGGTTAACTGAAAATGACTGCTACTTTTAAATTTTAAATGGCACCACTGATAAATTATATCATATTTTGATAGAGAACAAGATTCTGAACACAATAACACTTTATTTGTCATAATATGTTGACACTACTTCTTTTAAAAAATTAAATTTTAAAATTTCAATTTAGTGCCATGATTAGGTTAAAACTGTTAAGTTGAAGTCAGGTAGCCATGGAAAAACATATTGATCGTCTTATATTATTTACTTCTCCAGAAAAGTTAAACTATTGGTAGGGGAGCACAAGAGGGGATTTCGGGATTTTCTACAGCGCGGTAGATTAATATCCCGGAGGATACCTTGTACCCAGTTAAGTACCTCCACCAAATATGAGCTCCGTATACAGGACCGATCATAAAAAAAATCAGAAGACCAAAAACTTAAATTTTACCTGCAAGCGATTTTATGTAGCTCAAGTTTACAAAAAAATTGAATACATTTTTGTCATTAACGTGCAGGGGCGATCATAAGGGGAGGGCCATGAGGTCCATGCCCCTTCCCCTTTCAGGCCACATCCTTTGTAACCAATTATTTTTTTTTACCTAAACACACCCAATTGCAAGTATAGCAAAAATATAGTTTTGCGTAATGTTGAGACACTACGTATAATTAATTTAATTTATTACTATTTTAAGTGTATTATGTATCAATTTTACTTTTGAATACTCCACTTTATTTTTGACTTCTATACAAAACAAATGTGAAAAAATAAAAAGGCAACTTTATACATATTATGGCCTTTCGCTTGCCCTACCTTAGAATACCTGTGATGTAACCGGAAATAATGCAAAATTGAACATAAATATATTAAATGGTTCTATAAATATAAACAGAAAAAATCATCTAAAATATATAGATTATGTATTTTATTTTTTTGTACTAATTAATAACATCCCAATTATTCCTTATTCTTTCCTATACTTCCTCATACTCCCCATAATTCCCCATACTTTTCCATAATCATGCGTCATGTCGAAAAAAAAATTGTAAAATTTTTCTTCAGTAATAAATAATTCGACATTTTTCCAATAGCCAAAACATAACTATTGTCTTTGTATAATGCCATTAATTATTCTACCAGGTTTAACAGAAAGTTTAAATTTGATTAAATATAATACCATATATATTATAATACTTAGGTCCTAAATCCAAAGTTTCAATAACGATTAAAGGTAACTGCCATTTAATTGCGCCGTTATGTGTCCCAATAAATGTTTTATTTATTAATCAATTACACATTTTTGTGTTTTAAAGCAGCAGTATAAAACTTTTAACCCTATAGGCATTATTCCATGGTAATTTTATATTCAATATCTTTAATAACTTTTTATTATATTTAATTAAATTGAATAATGCCCGGGTTCGTTATAAGCAGTGTATTAGATTTTGGAAAATACTAAAAATATTATGTCATGTTATAATCGTAGTGATTTAAAAAAAAAATACTATATTACAATAAATGTTTTAAACTAAGAACAAATTTACAGATTTTGCAACCTTAGTTTTTAGAAAAATCTTTATACTTTCTTATTTTGCTTTTCAAACTCCAATCATGTAATGCTTAAATTATTCCACGGCAAAGGGATACATTGCGCTGGTAAAACAAAGCAGTAATTTAAGGTAAGTATGTTTATATAAGGATAGGAAGATATGGGTACGCGTGTATTAATTTATAAGCTTTTGACAGATATAATGTATTCTAATCAATCCACAAGCGGTTAGCTGCAGCCCAGTGTGTATCGATTTATTGCAGCTCCCTGTGCATCGATTTATAGGCTTTTGATAGAAAATATAAGGAACTAAAGACAAAGTATAGGTAGGGTTCATGGTTAGTTCTGGTTAGTTAAACCTTTTTTAGTTCCTTAATTAAATCTCCATTGCTTTCAAATGCTTTTAAATCAATAGAAGCTGCAGCTAACCGCTAAAAAAGGTACTAGTAGTGTTTTTAGTGAATATTTACCGATTTATTTGTAAAAATAAGAAACCAAAAAGCTAAAAATAATAATTTAAAAAAAATTGAACCGACATCAAAAAAATTAGTAAAACTCACTAAAGACTAAAAAATAATAAAAAAAAGAAGTCGGCTAATAACATATGTATGTACTCAATTACTCATTGTTAATAACTAAATATACAAAAGATTTTATACTTTCATGCAATATGCTATTACCCGACATCTTTTTTATTATTATTTTTAACATTTTAGTGACATACAAATTTTTTGAAGTCGGTTCAATTTTTTTAATAATTATAGTTTTTGTTTTTGTGTTTTAGAACCTTCTGACCTTTTTTGTCCTCAAAATTTTAAAGGCAAAATTAATTTTTGTCACTTTTATTTCGCTGGGTGGCCCTACACGAGAGGATTGCTAAGATCATTCGTTGCCTTAGGCACTGATTGGTTGCATTAAAATAAATCCATATTGGCTAAACCAAATGTTGCCAGGATTTCTATGTAAAGAAAAGAGGTTTAAATAGAAACGTCCAAAGTCGCTCCGAAAACACCTTATTTTACGGTATTGACTTAATTTAAAAAAAATAAGTTTGCTCACACCTTGTCTGAATGTTAAAGTTTAAACAAAATATAATATAACAACGTAACATGAACGAATATTATTTCCACAAAACACTAAAATTTTTTTTAAATTATGGCGATCACAATTGCAATGGTGTCAATGTCCTCGCAAACACCCGCCTATAAAAGAATGTAAACGTCCAATAATAGAATAGGATAAATGACAAGAAAGATCCAAATTGCCTTTCTATTTCCAGGCGTTTGTATTGCCGATTCGTAAGTGCGGATTAACCGAAAGACTTTATAGAGTCCGAAATAGACAGGAAATAAAAAATAGAGAAGAAATTTTTTTCTTTCGAGTTACCTAGTACACCCTCTGATCTTATGGTCCAAAACTTAGAAATACTAAATTTTGCGACGATTGGTAATTTACAGAGCGAGTTATATTTAAAGATATAAGAATTTCCCCAGAGTAAATCGACACTATTTTTAAAAATAAAGGAAAGTTGTATAGGTAATTATTGTAAAGAATTAAATTTTTAAATTATCTGGTTACTAAGACATTTTAAAACTCTCTTTTTAATTATATGGTTCCTAAAAAATATATAATACACATATGTGAGCAGGGTCGTTAACTAGTGATACATTTAAAACAACATATGTTGACTTTACTAGATGAAGTGCAGTAAAAACACCAATTTACATTTTTTTTTATATAATTTTTCGGTTGCCGAGACCTTTTAACATTATTTTATATTGTTTTTCTATATTTTTTTATAAGAAACAAAATTATTTTTATTTTAAATTAAAACAAAAAGTTTTTGAGTTGACTTTGTTATCTAATTAATAATTTGTATATTTAATTGTAAGTATTGGCTATACGTTAACATACCAGTTCCCGTACAATTACTAAAGTCAAGTGACGTCGGTTAGTACTTAGATGGGTGACCGCTTTGTAAATCCGTGTGCTGTTTTTTTCTTTAATTTGTTATTTACCAGAGTCTTCGAAATTCCACGCGCCCTAGAAAGTGAAAGTTAGTGGCAGCTAATACAGGGAGTGGCTAATATTAGGCTTTAGAAGGTAAATATATATATATATATAAGAGGTATTTTCCTTATGTGGTACATTGCATGTTTTTTTATTATGATATATTATTGTTGGACAAAGGCCGGACGTAACACAATTATTAGGTTAAAATAACGTTGCCAAAGGCATTTGTCGCAACTGCTGAGTTAATGCGTTTTGTTTTTTCTACCTGTAAAAACCCGTCTAAATTCGACGATGTTCAATCTAGTTATATTTAAACACCCTATGCACCCACATACTGTGTTAGTAAAAATTCCTGCAACTCTTAGATATTTTTAAACCGCTAAAGTTACATTTACCATATTTGGTATTTAAGGTGTTCTGGAACAGATTTCTCAGTTTTGTGCTACACGTATGGATTACTTTTTTTGATTAAATGCCCCATTTATTTTAATTTCATTAAATTGGGCGGATCAAATTTAGTACGTGATTTTTTTTATTTTGTGTCTAATAATTGCTGAGATATGGTACACTAAACTTTAAGCAAAAGTACGTTAGCGCCTAAATATTTTTAAAACCGCTATAGTTGTGTTTACAGGCATGCCTAATTGATCAGTGATATCAGCATTGTTGCCAAATTTTATTGAAAATGTGGTGTTGTTATATTGAATTTTGAAAAATTGGAATTTCACTAAAGTTTGCACGCTTATTTTATTGCAAATGAATATAAATAGGACATTCTATTTAAAATATCAAAAATGTTAGAGTGTACGCAAAATCTGAAAAATCAGGCAACAAACGATGATATCACTGTTCAATTCTACTTGCCCAAAACCGTTAAATACCAAAATTTGTAAAAGCAGCTTTAGCGGTTTTGGAGACATTTGAGCGCATCTAAACTTTTTACCCAAACTGTGGTCCTGTCATATCTTAGCAACGAGTAAAAATGAAATGTTAAAAATTTGTGGACCTATTAAATTTGACCTGCGCAATTAACTGCAATGAAAATACATGGGGCATTTTATTAAAAAAAAACTAAAAAGATATGTGCAACACAAAACTAGAAAATCTGGCAACAGTACCGATATTACAGGTAAATTCTTTATGCCGGATACCTTTCAAATACCAAATTTAGTAAATGGAGCTTTAGCGGTTTTAAAGATATCTGAGAGTTGCAGTACATTTTACTAACCCAATACGTAAAAAAATGGTTTTTAAATCGCTAGTAAATAATGTAAAGCAGCACTTAACATGCGGATACATTTAATTCTGGTGTAATTAAAATCCAAAATAGCGCTTCCAGCTTTGACTAAATAACATAAATTTCCATATAGTGGAAGATTCAAATGCTAAATTACCTTTTACTATTAAACGAAGCTTGGGTTGCAGAAAATAGGCTTAATTTTATGTAATTCCTGCATAGCAAATACAAAAAATATACCACTTTAAGCCATAAAATGATTTCATACCTTTTCTACTAAATTTTAATTAGCTTTGCCTATAGATAATATTTATTAGAAGGATTTCGTGCTCCGCATTGTTACAACGTAATATTGTGCAGAGTAATACCAACCTTTGCTCTTACTGCATATGTTCATATATATTATTTACTTGTTATTTATGAAGAAAGCAAATGAAATTCGAGTTCTTGGGTTTTTATTTTATTTTAAATTATTTTTTTAAATTGAAAGATAGGTAAAAAATAGTATTAAATAATAATTAAATCGTAGGTCATTAGAAGATATGCTTAATTATTTTTTAAACCTATTTGTAATAAAACTAGACGCAATGCTTGTAAAAAAAAAAGAAAATTAATAACTTGAACTAATGTTGGAAGGCCTCAGGCAATAAGTTCATTTACCGTAAATGTGCCTATGGAAGACCATTAAAAAGCGTCCTTACTAATATTTGCTTTGTTAGCATTCTAGCAATAAAATGTAAAAAAATCTTTAATTGGACGAAAATCTACATATTTCAAATACAGTTTCTTACCTTCAAACTGCATTATTGTAGGCATGGGCGTCGCCAGGATTTACAGATTATTTGGTCTAAAAATTGAGTCATGAGACCCAAACTTAATTTATACCAGATGCTTTTGATGCTATCAGGAAAACTTTGGTAAAGAAAATTTTTATTTTGAAATTTGCAAAAAAGTTAATTTTTTGCCCCCGCACCAGCAAAATCTAAGTTTCACAAGTAAATGATTTTATTATAAGATTACTGTAAAGTGCCATCACTATCACTATAACACATAACTTGCATGTAAAAGCTATGCATTTACACAATACAATAAAACTGTGTAATATTTGATGTAGTACAGCGTTTCTGCGTTTCTTAATCTTTTCTAGTTTTCAGACCCTAGAAAATCAAGCACAATTTCAAGGGCACGCTTAATAAAAAACACAATTAAAATAGGACAATTTATTAAAGTACTTACCGGTGCGTGCGTGATCGCTGATATTTACTTATTAATTTAAACGTTCAAAAACGCTGATGAAGTATGCTTTTGTGTTTAAATATTTTGTTGCCTTTAATTTTCTTGTGTTTGTTAAATAACTTAATTTATAAAATGTTTTTTAAGGATACTATACTTGCTTATGGAAACTAAAATGGGAACTAAGAAATTTTTTAAAAATAATTACTTCATGGCAAGATAATAATTTTTGTCTTAATTTAAAAATAATGAACTATCATATTATTCTTAATTGTGAAATGTTTAAAAAACGGATAGAGAAAAAGTAATTACTAAGTTATAGAGTAAATACAGAGAAGAAAAAGCGAAAAACACAATTTTATTGATCCTTTTAGTAATAATAATAATGAGCATTATTAACAGTTTTTATTATTGTCTATGTCTATAAAGTTTAAAAATATTATCCTATTTTTGTGTTTAATAATTTAACCACCCATTAATTAACTCGTCTTTGTTATATTATACAGTGCGTGTTTAAAGTCAGATCCCCTCTCCTAACTTTTAAATTCATCTTTATTTTTCATGAACATTTAGTAAGACACCATAAACCCAACTATAGGCAAAAATGACAAACACAAATGGTAAACTGAGAGAGTAGTAGAGAGAGAGAGAGAGTACTTTATAACCCTAAAATATGTAGTCAATATCTTTTCTACTACAAAATGGCAATATTTTAAAAATTACCTAAATACCTGATGTGAATAGCCATATTTCTGACACTCATCAAGTTGGACATACCTAATGTGGTATTTTGTTAAAGGTATTTGAAATATTTTTAAGAGTGCCATGGTAAGTCATTAAAAATATACTTTTTGTTCCTGTTTAACATAAAATGAATTACTTTTTCCGAATTCTAACGAATCCTAAATTATCTAGGTTTGAAGTTGCGTTTGAGTAACAAAACAACATTATTGCGACTAATTTGCATAGGTAAATAAATAAGTAGCACCTTTAGTTGTGTAAATTGTCATCATTGGCACCTGTTGGTTCTTTTATTTATTTGCATTACTTGTGTTAAAATCATGCCTGTATTTTATTCCTATGATTTTAACAAAAGTTATGCAAAAAATGAAATAACCAACAGCTGTCAGTGATAATTTACAAATAATTATTAGAATACGTATGCAAACTAGTCGCAACAATGTTATTTCATTACTCTAAAATGTATGTCTTGGCAACTTCAAACCCAAATAATTTAACAACCGTTTGGAATTCGGAAAAAGTAAATAAAATCATTTTTGCTTAAAATAAGTCATAGAATCTATATTCGAAGTATCTCGGATACCTCTGTGGCCACCCTGTATAGAGTAGGATCCCGTGAGCGGCAGACCTATTTTTATACTGAATACTGTATACTGAAACTTAGCGCATTTTTCTAACATAGGTAGAAGCGATGGAAGACTATGAAGTTTGACTTTAGTGGCTTTGGAAATTTTTTTAGGATTTTATTTTGTTGACCTTTCTATTTCGAAACACCTAGCTAAGTATTTTTCAATAATTGATTTGTTTTCGTTTTTAACGTATGTTCTATATTTTTAGAAAATTATAAATAGTGGGGCAATATCGCAACGAGTGTCAAAATAAAATCACTTTCCATATGCAAAATGTTTTGCTAAATTCGATTTTGCGAAGAAACATTGGGGGTTACAATTTAAAAAAGAAATCATATTCACAGCCATTTTTTTTTGGGACACTCTATATACACCAAACTATTTTTTGGGCCACTCCTACAACCAGACTTAAATTTTTTCTGCAGAGAGTAGAAACTATCAAAAGTGTCTGCCGACGGAGAAAATATCTTCTAAGAGTTATACGAGTAACATAAAATTTAGCTTTTAAAAAATGACGAAAGTTAACTTTGGTATCTGGTATCTGTCAAAGCCACTATGAGTTAAACTTCATAGTCTCCCATCGCTTCTACCTAGGTCTAGGGTTACCATAAATTAAATAGCCAATGTCGGGACACCTGGATTTTTGGTATGCTTAAGTTTAGCGGTGAAGGGGGTTAACCTTCTTTTTGTGTTTTAGTGTATTTAAAAAATTAAGCAGCATTTTAAAATTATACTAATATTGCAAAATTACTTCGACAAATTCTACCATCGATCGATTCCTTTTTCGGTCCGCTGAATTGTCATTTATGAAAAATTCTCTCTGAATTGGTATATGTAAGGAATTGAAAATATTATATTTTGTTATATCCTAATTCCATATCGTAAATCGGGGCTATTCGCTATTAAATCGAGACGTCTCGTCGGGACATAAGGTCTAATAACGGTGACAGTCTCGATATATCGAGACTGATGGTAACCCTACCTATATTAGAAGAATGCGGAGAGAAACTTTCAGCTTTTACAAAATAACGAAGGTGTACCGCTTACGAGCTTTGATACTAATAGAAAATATTTTTATTATTAATTTTACTAAAAAAAAGAAAAGATAAGATTATAAAAAGTTCTGCATGTCCCAAAACCTAAAAAGCATTTATCAAATTGTATTGGATACTACGAAGTTTAGCTAAAAATGTAATTTTGCTAAAATCGAAAATTGTAATAAAGAGAAAATTAGAATTAAAAATTACAAATTTGCTTATTTGCAAAAAGAATTAATTTTTTATTTCGCGATAATGGTGAAAATATATGTTTTTGCATTGGTGCATTGACCGGTGTCAATTTATAATTTACACCTCCTTAACTTTTTATTTTTATAGTACAAAATAACTCAAAAATATTTTTTCTTGGGTTAATTCTGTACTTTCCAAATGGGTAATCAGATTTTTATTATCTCTTAAGATATACGGAGTACGACAAAAAGTATGATTCTTTTAAATGGAACACCCTGTATATTGAATCACCATTTAAAAAATAATTTAAAGGGTGTTACAAAAATACCACATTTTGTGGGTCTATCTTTAATGGTTTTGGAAATATGGTCATAAAAAAAATATTGGGCAATTATTTCCATAATATTGTTGCTGTTATTACAAAGGGACCTAACTCGATATTTGGCGAAAATAAGTTATACCCATATTAAACAAGGGCAAACCTTATTTATTTATGTTATGACAAACTTACATATCTTGATATTTTATTACAAAAATGATGACCCCAGTTTTCTTTAAACCGTTGTCCTGAAAATTGTAAATATCGAGATAGGTTCCTTTATAATAACAACGTAACCTACCTACATAATTAAAATTTACACTTATGCTTTAGATTTGGATGACTTTATTTCGGAATCTAATTAGGCTAGAAATATTAACTGTAGTATGTTTTAAATGCTCTTTAATAGATCTTTTATTAGTAATATAATATACATTTGAAAAAAAAAGTACTTTTGTTATATCCTGTATATTTTAGGGAATATTAAAAATCTAATTGTTAATTCAGAAACTACAGAATTACCACAACAAACCAATATAATTATTTATTTGGTATGATTAAAAATTAAAAATTTAGGAGGGTGTAAATTTATAACTTGACACCGGGTAAATTATTCGTGTTTTTTAATAGTAAAGTTAAAAAAATGTATTTACACAATTGTTCAATACATTTTTTAAAATTAATAACTCTATTGCATTAACAAAACAACTTAAAGTTTCTCAAATATCGCAGAAAAAAATTAACAAAATCTCATATTTACAAGTAATTTTTAATTCTAACCATTTTTTTCTTGGTAACAATTACCGGTATAAGGTTCCAACTTCCAACCAAAAATTACATTTTTAGCAAAACCTCGTATATAACTGATACGATTTTAGTTTTTATGAGTGATATAATTTTGTTTTTTTTTTGTCAATGTCTTTAAATATTTTATATTATCCACGAAAATAATACTAAAAATTATACGGATACTGCTTGAATTGTTTTTAACCATACATTATTATTTTTTTGTTTGACTAAAAAATATAGGGTGATAAACCAAGCAGAATTAAAACCGATTAAGGGAAAGTCTGAGATTTATCGAACAAATTATACACTTTTAATTCAGTTAATCCCATACCTACATATTGTCCACGTATCTAAGAGAGGCTCATTTTACATGTATCGATCAGAATAAAATTTTAATTTTATTTATATTACTATTAATTTTTAATTAAATTATAATGCCAACAAAAGTATATTATTGCAAACCTAATAGTTGCAAATGATTTTCTATTTTTAAACGAATTTTAACAAAATGCACAAACTATTTAGTTACTTAAAAGCCAAATTAGACCATCATACAAAATAAAATGGTATCGAACCCAGAAATGTGATATACAGTAAACGGCATAATTGTTAAACATTTGTTTTTATTTTTTAATGTTTAAGAAAAAATTGTTTTAATAAAAAATTTCTGCAAATGTCTCAAGTCAAAACACTGATCAAGATTTGAATTAATCCCGGAGTATACGGGGTAGATGCAAATTTAAAAGTTTAGCATAAGAATAAACCAGCTTTTTTTGAACTTAGGTAAAACAAAATATTATTTGGAAAATGTATTTAAAATTAAAACTTGTGTCAAAGTTTAAAAAAAGAATCTCCTACCTAAGAATCCTAAAAAACATACTTTTAAACTTATGCACTATAGCGATTAAATCGAACTATATTTTTTTATTTTAAATTAATTGATGGAGATAATACCTACTGACGTCTGTTTTAATTATTTAGATACATTTGGGGTATTCAAGATATCAAACGTAAATTTATGCTTCTTTTTGGTTTAATTAAGCTAAAATTTAAAAGTTTCTTTAGATTAATTTTTCATCGTTTTTAGATTGATGTTAGATTTTTTTCTTAAGGATACGCCTTTACTATAGAACCTTAAATTTATATTTATGTCTTTTGTTACAACCTTTTAAAATAAAAATTAATTTATTATTATGCCAAATAAAAAATGTTCACAATAATTTAAAATTCTCTTTTACTTTTTATAACGAAAATATGCAAATATATTTAAACATTTCTTGGGTAAATGAGTTTTTTTAAACAAAAACGATGTAAAACATTTATCTAAAAATTTTTTAATTAATATACATATAATATTCTAGCCTGATTGAACCAAAAAAGCATAAATTTACGTTTCTAGTTCAACCAAAAGGTTTATAAGCGAGTAAAGCAACAACAGAGAAAGCTAATAACTCATCAGGTTTACATTGTATGGTTTTTTTGTCTAATTTCTACCTGTTAGTGTTCTACACGCGTTAGACCGTCTTCTTTCAAGGCATTGCCTAATACTAGTATTTGGCTAAACGTATATATTTCTAATGTATATTTACCGATTACGCCGCACTATAGGATGATTGAGAAAATTTTGAACAAAATTAGATATCTCAGGAAGGATGATTCGTAGATATTTGATTTTTGCACGAAAATTTAATGTAATAACCAATCCAAGAAAAATGGTCTCTAACAAAAACGTTAGTGCACTGTGGGTATATCTAATTAAAATGTTAAAGTTTTAAGAAAAAATGCCACTGGTAAAAAAAAATAAAAACTTTTATAGCAAAAAATGTAATGTAATGGTTAAAGGAAGTGTACCAAATTTTGTGGAAATATCTGGAATGACAAAAAGGCATTTTTTCCTTAAAACATTAAAACCCTCTATATCGAAAAGAAAACAGTTTCGGACATATTTTAATTTAAAAAATGTTTTAGTATACTTTTTGAACAGTGTTAAAAAGAAAGTACCAACTTAAAAATAACCCAGTATATTAAGAAAAAATGATAATAACTTGTCTAGTTTTGACGCCTTATTGTTAAACAAAAAATGGTAGAAAAAATCTATAATTTATTGTTCTAAAGGTTTTAAAGCCAGATTTTGATTTGATAACATTTGTAATATTTTTTAGGACTTTTAATGCTTGTAGAGCAATATAAGATTTTTTTTAATTTCAGATTTTAATGAGAAATAATCACAGTGTACTAATAATTTCTATTTGAAGACTTTTTTCTTATACAGATAATTATATTAACTACATTTTCGTTTAAAAATCAAATATCTACGAATGTGTCTTCCTGAGATATCTAATTTTGTACAAAATTTTCTCAAACATACTCTAATGCGCCGTTAATTGTGAACTAATTTTTTTTCTTCAAAGAAGGGTTTTTTGAAGTGGTTCCATTTAAACCAAGTAAGGATCTGATGGTGTAATACTAGGGAAATCGAAAGAAAACCCCAAATCTTAAAGGCTCGTACATGTATTTTTCATTATTTTTAAAATTAATCATATATTTGCGTCTTGTAGGTAAATATTGGATAAAGATTAAATAATATATTTTTAAAAATAATTAAAAGCAAAAAATAAACAAGTTAAAAAAACATATCTTTAATAAAACTGCCTCATCTCGTCTTTAGATCTTTTTTTTCAAAATACTAAAAATTAAATGACTTAAATTAACTCTAGCGATTGCTATAAAATATTCTATTTTGTTTAATTTAACTCATTTGCAACCAAAAGTTTTCCAAAACGTCAGCGTAAAAAAAAGGATACTAAGCTTGCCCCTCTGTCAAAGTTACAGGAAACTTTAGAACGTTTGATTAGCGTAATTTTAAAGTATAATCAGTGTTAGAAAACCATTTGGCTCGCCGGGCGGAAGTTATTTATATTGACCACATAAAATGCATAGATTTTAAATATTTCAGTATTTTTGCAGTTAAAAGATGGTCACTGGGGCGGAGTGATTAATATGGGTGTAAAAAAAAGTTTTTTGTTTGGTCTGAATGCGGCATTGTTGCCTCATAGTAAACTATATATTCCTGTAAATTTACCCTATATTCTAGTCAACAAGTTTAAAAACGTGTTAAATAGAAATAGAGAGAAAAAATTGCGACTAATAAAATAGGAAAGGTGTTGAGTTCTTTGTTAATAACTCTAGAAATAATGACATTAAAGGAATTATGAAAAAAAATCTAAAAAGGGGAAAACGTTTCTATAACTTGTTAAATAATATAGATACAGCTACGGACGCAGAACTTTTTTCCAATAAATAAATAATTTACTAGTTTAAATTTATACTTACATATTATTTATATATATTTTATCGTATACCAATAAAGTTTTTGGTTGGTTATTTAACAGGTAATAAGCCATTAAGTTGCACAAAATGTAAAAAGTCCAACATTTTTATAAACAAATCCCTATAACAACTGATAAACAGTAGGTACAATATCGATCTTTCGGATTTATTTAAAAAATAAATCATTGCTTTACAAAAATAACATAAATGTGTGTTTTATTGTATCTTTAATAGTTTAAAAGTTATAACAATTTAAATATAAAGAAAGTATTACAATTTAAAAAAGTATTTAAGATTTTTTTAAATAATTTATCTTTGCAATAAGATGGTAGAAAAAAAAATTTAAAATCCCAACAAATAGACCATTGTTTATACATAATTTCTTAACAAATGACGTGAGTTTTTTTTCAATAATTATTAATACGCATATTAGATGCAAAAAAGCGATAATAAAATATCATTAAAAAACATTTTTTGGTAACATTTTTTAGAAATTTCATTTTTTAAACCTAAAAACATGCTTATAAACAAAAGCATAAACTTTTTTTTTTGCATATCTTTATTAAGTACCTAAATAAGAAGAGCTCCAAGAAGCAAAAATGTAAATATCAATTACTAACTTTTCTGCTGGCTGAAGGACTTCGGTCGAAGGCCATTTGGGAAACCAATAAAAACATATAATAATAATAATAATAACTTTTCTGCTTTAATTTATAAAAACAGAGGTTGGAAAAAATGGTTAATTAACAAGGGGGTAACTTTTTTAACAATCAACATAATTTTTTTCACCGAATTTTTTTCGTTTAAGTGTCAAGATTACGTCATAATTTTTTTCAAGTTTTTATTTAATAATGCTTACAGTAGGTACTATACAAGGTGTTTAGAGACAAGGTGACCCAACTTCAATATGACAGTAAACAGCTGATATTGTGATGTCATGGGAGCCTTTTTTAACCAATTTAAAATTAAAAATATAATTTATATAATTGTTAAAGTCTTTTTAATCAACTATTTACTTACAAATATAAACACGGTTAACACGATTTGTACAAAATAATAAAGAAATAACGACGTTTTTTTAAAAAGGAAACCCAGACGTCACATCTATTGGCTGTCAAATGAAAAGTTAGGCCACCTTGTCTCTAAACACCTTGGGTACTATATAGATTGGCTAATGTTGGTCTAGAAATATGATTTCTGTGTAACGAAGAGAGATATTTACTTATTAGAAATATGTAAATAGTATACTGAACATACGTTTTTTTTTGGCACGGTTCTCAAGGATTCGTACAACTGATACTGACTGTTTAAGTTGGCGATTTTTCAACTACTATTAAATATTAAATGTGTAAATTGATGAAGCTTTTCTTTTATCTTGCAAATGGTTTAAAACTTGACATCCCTTTTGTAATTTTAATACTGCACTTATTGCGAGTAAAACTGGGTAGTATTGACGTTGCAAGTATAGTTTTTGTCATTAATTTTCTGTTATGAAAATCAAGTCCTAAAGTTTTGTAAGTGAATGATAGTAGCTAACAGCAGTAACCAAATATGAATCTTGACTACATTATTAGTAGTATTGAAAATGTGGCAAATCTCAAAAACCTTTTTAATGGTAAATAATTTTGTTTCTATCATTTTACAATATGATTGTAGCAATAATTGACAGAGCTCATTAATAATTCTTTGTAGCAACAGTAACTACCGATTTAGTGGACGCGGACGTTCACATATTGCAGATATCAGCTATCAGTTGTTTACTGATTTCTCGATTGCCTGATAGTCATTTAGCTGGAATCTGTAATGTATATTATACAGTATACAATCCAATGATCTAAAAATTAAAAAGATTGCTAATAGAAAATGATCCCCATATATTTTCAATAGACCTGCGCACGAAATTTTTACCCTACACTGGGAGAATTGCTGTACACCTTTGCACATAGTGTTGGCAACATTGACAAAATTTGCAGTATTTTAATAAATATAGTGGTTGCAACACTAAAAACGTTTCCCTATACAGTGACAGGACCACACTGTTTCTTTAACTTTTGTTTAATTTAAGTTTTGCATAACCAAAACTAAATAATGAGTAAGTAGCAAATTTTCTGCTTTAAATAATACTCTTTATTGCTATGCAGTCAATTAATTATTATTTTTTGAAATAGTCATGGTTTGGGTTAATTTTTTTTAAACGGAAAAAATTGTATTTAAGGATTATAGAAAAATATACATGGCGTTCCATTGAAAATAACAAAAAAAGCCCTATATACCACAACCAAATGGCAAGGTTATAAAAAGAAACATAAAAAAATCTAAGGCTTTCTGCAAACACCGCATTTTGATAATTTTATTTGTTCTAAAATTATTCGCGGTCAAAATGGGTTAACATATAGTCGGACAAGCTGTATTAGCATTTGACTGATGCATTTATAATCACACAAAATAAAATATGGCAGTTTAATCAAAATAATTTGACATACTTTCAAGTTATAACACGTAGCCATAAGCAATTTCGTCGACAATATCACGAAGTGGCGTATCTCAAAAAGTAGAAAAATTGACTAGAGCTGATGTAATTCCTTAAAAAAGTTGCTTCTTAATATTACAAATTGGCATACGTTAGTTTTTGATATTTTTAAAAATTATAGAAATATAATACTACGCCATTATGGGTCCATTACCAATTTTGATATTTGTATTTCGCGTTTTTTTTTTGTGGTTTCAGTTACAAATATGAGGTCAGTTTGGCCCAAAATAAACAATTTCAATGGCATTACACGCCAAATTTAACTGAACAACAACTGCTACGGCAACGGGAGCGAAATATCAGTTTATGAATTGAGATTTATTCCTGAAACAAGTTACACTAAAACTAATTGCTTTTATGATAAAATACCAACCATTCAGTTTTCTTGTGTCAAGGTACTGTTAAGAGGGAAGATAATAATGCGGAAAAAATTCCGTGCAGGTTTGAGGTTAAGTCAAAGTGGGTCCTCATAAATCAATTATAAGGTGTTTTAGCAAAAAACGGAATTTAAATTGAGATCAGTGATTCTAAGCACTCTCGTTTGCTAAATTTCAATAAAATCGGCGATACGAGCGAAAAATAAAAAATTATACAACAAAAAATAGTCCCCTATATAAAACCGGTTTACTTTTTAGGGACTACTATGAAAGACGAATACAGACTTAAAATAAAATATTTAAATAGGTATACCCAGAAACAAAATTACTTGGTATATTTTCTTTATAAATAAATCATATACAAAATGTCAAACCCGGTCCTGTTGTTTGTTTTTCGCTAGTCAGTAAATGTTTACTGCGCATGCCCACAAGGGGACTGCGCAGTGCCCAAGTAGGGGTTATTGTGATTTTCGCTGCATTCATCCATATTTATTTTTCAGATCATTGATACAATCCGACATCCGACCTCGGTTGCACTCGCATGTCTTGTGTTTGTGATTTTTACTGGAAAATTGTAGCATTAATTAGCAGAATGCATAGCACATTTTGTCACATTTGGAAAGTATTCCGTCTTACAATTATGGTTTATTAATCTGTACGGTAATATGAAGTTCTGCTACAAAAGTATTAAATACTACTGCACATTACACCCAACAAGTAAAAATATTGATTGTATTATGGAACTGCTTAACTTTTATAAAAATTATTTATCGTTAGAAATCGTAGATGAATATAAATTGTTTTGCAGCTTCATGAGTTAAAAATGAAAATACACTAAAAAAAAGAAATATTACCATTTTTAAAGCTGTTTTTACAGTTTGAAAGTTTTCTTGCATGCAAGTTTTTCTTGCTGCAACTTTTCGATTTGCTTACGCGCATATTCTTCTCTTTTTAAAATTTGCTGCAATATGCGCGAGCGCAGATCGAAAAATTGCAGCAAGAAAAAATTTGCATGCAAAAAAACTTTCAAACTGTAAAAACAGCTTAATAACAAACCATTTGGAAAGCATCTACCCAAATTTAATAAAATTTTATATTTTTTTTTATACTATTGCAACTAATAGCGCCAGCGCTGAAAGGTCATTTAGTCGTTTACGCAAAATAAAGTCATATTAAAGGACCGCTATTGGCGAACAGAGGCTAAACGATTTAGCCCTAATATGCATCGAGTCAGATTATGCTCTTTATGACTTTGACACAGTTTTAGATGAAATAAGAAGTGTCAAGACCAGTCATATTTTGTTTTAAAAATATTTGTTTAATTTAAAACTTTTAAAGTGCGTTTTGTTTTAGTTGATTCTTATTTTATATTTGATTTTACAAAAATATATTTTAAAAATCGTTTTTTTTTATTTGTAAGTTTTTAAAGTGCGTTTTGTTTTATTTAAGTTGTATTTTATTTTTGTTTTTGGAAAAATATATTTAAATTTAAATTGTTTATTTATATTTAAAAAATAAAAATATAATGTTTTAATAATTTTTTTAAAGATTAATCAAATTATGTAATTTTCATTTATAGCCTGACATGATAACATTGATATAAAAGGATTTTTAAATAATTCACATTTTCATTTGTACATAACTCATTTTAATGTACTTGTCTTGGTGCCAGTAAAAAATATTTATTAGTATACTGCACTATGAAAAGTTAGGCCGCTCCAATAATAGTTCGCCCCCCGCCCTTTGACCCACGCTACGCCACTGTGTGTAGGTTACAATTGCATGAATATTTACCAGCAGCAATTTTAGGCGTTCAACCAATTATAACCGCGGTAATAATTGGTGACAACTTTGACATATAATACATTGTTTAAACGTCAACATAACCGATTGGTAAATACCGTTTTCAAATTGGTTTTTCGCCTAAAATTGATGCAGATTTTTTTTCCGTACAGTAACAGTAGACGCGCTAGACTTCCGAATTACTTTCGGCAGCAGACGGTCTAGGGCTAGAACGTCTGCTGTTGGGTCATGGTTAGTTCTGGTTAGTTTTTTTTTATTCCTTAATAAACTACACGACCCCCCAAACAATGTGACAGTTTTTCATGACCGTCTGTACCTTCAAACTACCGCGGCAAAAAACCGAAAAAAGCAAAAGAGCCGCTGGAAGTCTAGCGCGTCTGGTGTTAAGGTACACACACAAAGAATGCAGGTTGTCTGCTTTCTAGTAGCCGACGCCTGTAAACGCCAATAATTTCGTTAACTTTTAAATGCGTGTGGTCATAGAACAAGCATGTCGGAACAGATCGTTAGCGAAAACCGGAGCCGGCTAATTTATCGGAATGAATTTTTAATTCTTGGTCGCTTATTTTCGGCGCCAGACGTGTGTTTTCTGCAGAAACTATTAGAAATTATTTAACAATGGATGTCAAAAGACTGATCTCCGCTGTTTATACGAGGTCTGCGCTTTGGAATAAACTGCTAAAGTCTCACAGCAATAGAAACGTGACACAAAGTTTGTGGAATGAGATAGCAGCTGAAATGGAAATAGATGGTAAGTTGAAACTATTAATAATATCCTGTTTATTTCCAATATTATGTAAGGAAAACTACAATATGTAGGTAGGTCATTTTTTAAACTCATTTTTTTTATGGAAACATCTTTTTATGCAGAATCTGAAAGAGTGAAAAATTTTCAGATGTGTTTTCAAATTCTGGAATAAAAAGTTAGTCTAATTAAATTGTTTAATTGCGATAACTTAATGTATTATTAGAGAAAAGCTGGTAAAGATATCTCTAATTGTTGCAGCTGTATTTGACGGTCTCCCAGCACCTCGATTTGCGCGATTCCTTTGCACAATTTCTACATCAGTTAGGTGTCTTTGCATATTTTCTCTATTAGGAATGGTGTTATGCAGAATACAAATACTATATGTTTCGATGGAATTGGATAATATACGCCATTTTGCAGTTAGTATTCCAAAAGTACATTCGATTGTTTTCCGAGCTCTAAAGAGTCTGCTGTTAAAGCATTCATAATCAATAGGCACATTTTTTTCTCCGAAAGGTTTCATTAAAAAATCTAAAAGTGGATAGGTGTTTTTTATTTCTTTCGTAGTTAATACTTTGTAAAAGTCTGAGGATTGCAAAATTTCACCGTCACTTTTTTCCCATAACCTCCTACGTCTATAGCGATCAGCTTGTAATTAGCATCTGCACTTCCTTGAAGTACAACTGAGAAATATTTCTTATAGTTAAAAAATATAGACCCATCAGTATTTTTGGACAAATTACGCGGGCATGTTTTCGTCAATGGCACCTATTACGTGGGAAAAGTTCTGTATGTTATAAAAGTCTTTAGCGATTTTTAAAAAGATTCTTTTGTTGGAATAGGCATATGTTCGGACTGTAACTCTTCCCATATTACGACTACGGTTTCATCTATAATATTTCCTACAGTTGAGGCTCCCATTCGAAAAGCAAATCCCACTGACTTAAATAAACAGCCTGTTGCTAAATACCTGAAACAAATAATAAAAGGTAATCCGATCAGGACAAAATTAAAGTAGACATTTTTCTTTTTAGAAAATGCTCTACGAAAAAAATGGAAGTATTTGCGGGACCAGTTTGCAGTGGAATTAGGAAAAATTCCACTAAATCGATCGGGAGATGCAGCACCCTCTAATTACAAGTCAAAATGGCCATATTTCCAAGTTTCTCTTTATCCTGGAAGTTCCTGTTCTTTTTTATTCAAGTATGCTCCACAAGTGACGCATCCATTTGCACAATATGCAAATTATCCAACTACACTCAATGATACATCTGTAGAACAAGAAATTTCAAGCGATTAGCTTGACCTTTAGATAGATAGGTTGTCTTTACAAAATATGTTTAGAACATTTCTTACAACTATGCGTTTGTTTAATAAATAATATTTTGATAAAAATTGAGATTTTACTCACCTAATAGTAATCACAATTCTTTCTTCGGGAAAAATTGGCTGTTTGTGCCAGTTGCACCACGTTTTTGTTAGGCGTTGTTCAGGTTTTTTCAATATATAATTAAATGTATTTAAATATGGGGGCGGGTCATTCTCATGTATTGAAAAATCGTTTTTTATGTTCTTTCAATCTTAGAAATAGGTGATGATATTTTCCATAAACTCCTTGCTCTTAATTTAATGGATGTATACCTTGCTTTGGTCTTTGCATTTTTATAAAAACATTTTCCATAAGTAGAAATTTTTCATCAGAGGATGAACTAGACATCTTTCCTTCCCAATGTCTGCTTTTCTACTGGCGGATAACCAGCTTTCTTTATGTACGTACCAGCGGGAAAACCGGCGTTGGTTTTCGGTGCTTAAACTAGGCGCCGGATAATCTGCTTTCTTTGTGTGTGTACATTTACGGAATATGCTACCGGTGTCAACAAAACTATTAGACAAGCCATAACTCCTAGGTCCTCGAGTATAAGCAAAGACAATTAGAGTTTGACATATTAGAATGAGACTTGGTACAGGTAGATGGTTTGGAAAGAGAACACCCTGTAGATTTTACATTTTTGGATTCTATTGGGACAATTCTTAATAGAAATTTATTATCTTTAAAAATATTTACGCCTACTTGATTTTTTAAGATATTTGTAATATTGCATGAAGGCTATGTCATTTATTATGTCCCTATTTTAAATCCGGTTCGTAAAAAAAAATTGTATTGAGGATTCCTCAAATTTCTTTTTCAGAGAGTACTTGTCCAAAAAAGGTGGCCATTTCGAGAATAATAATTAGACACGAAAATGTCCATTTGCCAACTTGCAGAGCCGTACGATGGGGGAGGGGCCATGAGGACAAATGCCCCCTCAGGAGCGGTGTGAATAGGCTTTTTCAGCGGAAATGAAGGTGTAAATAGAGCATTATATTGGCCTTTTGTATCTGTTTTACCCTCCCCCTCCCAGGAGAGAATTAGTATTTTGGTCCTCGTTAGCTGTTTTATACATTTTTGAAAGGTAAGGACCTTTTTTTTATTTGTATTGGCAAATTCGCGAGTAATATCCCTAGAACCATAGTTTATACATTTATCGCTGACTTTGCAACTATACCTTATATATTCAATCGATTGCAAAGTCAACGTAACATTATTGTCGTGTCAAAGCTCGTTGCTGTTCGAAATAATTGTTCATTTTAGTTAAGTTTATTTTGTATGTAGTTAGTAGTCCTTTTTAGTAAAATAAATCTTTTTTAAAAGAAGCTCTGCCGATCTCGTTATTTAACTGGCGCTGCGGACAGGATAGTGCAATTTCGTCCTTTATCGGCTTCTCGTTGAACGAAAGTGAATTTTAATTCTTAGTGCACTATTCAAAAAACCGGACTTACAGACTGTGTGAAAATTCTTTTGGAAAAAACCAAAAAGAAACTGTGAACCCTGCAAAGTCCAAAGGAATTTGGTGAAACGACTAGTCGGCTGCCGTGTTGTAGTGACCTGTCCATCCAGTTCCTGACCCACAACCCAGATCGGCCATCTTCCCAACATCCCGAGGGACATTCCTGGAGCCTCAGCCACACCTCTATTGGAAAATCCATTGGTGCTGTACCGCTGCAATATATCCTCTATGGACTCTTCCTTGTATATATTGTAAGTAATTGCTGAATTGCCATTTATGTCCGACTCTTTACGTTTAAGAAAAATTTTATTAAAAAATAAGGCTGCTTTAGGCTTAAAATTTCAAGATAAAACAGAAAGTTCTGATAGTAGTTCTAGTAGTTCGGAAAACTCCGACTGTGAAAACAATACTTTAGAAAATACTTTAACTCCTGAAGTACAGGAAGAATTAATAAATTTAATAGATAATTTAAGTTTAGATAATCAAAAAATGGAAAATATTAGATTTTTCACATCTCTTTTGCCAACCTTCTCTGGCGACCAAAATCATTTAGAAAGTTTCATTATAGCAGTAGATGAATTTTATAATTTATTTTTTACGCCCTTAGCACCTAAAGATCAGAAAAAGTAGTCTTAGCCGCGATAAAATCAAAATTAGTTGATAGTGCTCAACATTTCTTGTTATCTCGGCCTGATCTTAGCGATTGGTCTTCTATAAAAACAGAATTAAGAAAGAAATTTGGAGATCCAATAACATATTCTATTTTAATGCAACAATTGCAATATTTTAAATTAAATAAAGGCGAAAATATTTTACAATTCGTCGATAGATTAAAAACATTTGTGCAGAGAATTATTTCTAAAATCAATTGCGAAGTGCCCAACGACGCCGCAAAATTACTTTTAATTAATCAAGTTGAATCAACATCTGTTTTAATTTTAACGGCTAATTCGCCACAAACCTTAAAAACAATGCTAATGTTACAAAGACCTGAGACCCTAAACGACGCATACACCCACGTAGTAAACTTTAACATGATAGAATCTCAAGTTAATTTTACAAACCAGGTTTCTTTGCAAAATACACAAAGAAATTTTAATAATAACAATAATAATTCTAATAATAGCCATAAATATTTTAATAAACAAAATTTTAATTCCCAACCTCCCATGCCCACATTTTCACAAACAAATCCATTTCCCAGACAACCCATTAACGTTCAACCCCGACTAATCCCACGACACTACCCGACAAATGCCCAAGTTTTTGGCAGGCAAGCCAAACCTATGTATCCACAAAACAACCCTCCTAAACAAGAATCCCCTGTCCCAATGTCTGTCTCGACAGCTGGTCCATCCCGAATACAACCAAGACAAACATCCACCAGATATCCCAACTTTTTCCAGAGTACAGGACCTAGAAATTTTATATCCGAAGAACTTACTAATGTCCAAATATCCGAACCCTATGAATCCTCTGACTTAAATCAACCTCCAGACATTTTCTACACAGACCAACTTGAAGATCAACCCCCAAATTTCGACCCCGATTCTGACAACCTTCATTATACCCAAAATTTCGAATATAGTGAAGAAAATTCCGAAAATTTTCAAAACCAATCCTCAAATCAAAAATTAACCTAAACAATATAGCCCAACAAATCGAACTGCCCTACTTTTCAATCAATCATTTAATTATACCAGTAAATTATGAAAAAGGAGTAGCTATTTTGCCTTCATTTAAAATTAATGATCATATCATTCCTGACTCTCTAATAAATGTTGAAAACGGCTTCTGTAAAATTCCTAATCCAACCCCTAACATCAATGTTAATTTCCACCAAAGAATAAAAGTTATCCCACAGGATCAATTTGAAGTTCTCGACCCCCTAAAAATACCCCCGAAAAATTTAACCCCAAATTGCAACTAAGATTAGATCATTTAACACCCCTAGAAAAATCTAAAATCCTACCACTCTGTCATGAATATAAAGATATAATGTATCACGAAAACTGTGACTTGACATTTACTAGCCAAACGAAACATATCATAAGAACAAAAGACGACAGACCTGTTTACGTTAAATCTTATAGACACCCTCCTAGCATGAACCAAGAAATCCAAGCACAAATCCAAAAATTACTTGACAACAAAATAATTCGGCCCTCTATTTCTCCCTATTCCGCCCCTGTATGGATTGTTCCCAAAAACCCGATGCCTCTGGCAAACGAAAATTTCGATTGGTAATCGATTACAGGCGCCTAAATAATGACGTCACAATCGAAGAAAAATACCCCCTTCCTAGAATCGAAGAGATTTTAGATAGCCTTGGTAAATGTACTTACTTCACTACCCTAGACTTAGCCCAAGGATTCCATCAAATTGAGATGCACCCTGATTCCATAGAAAAACTGCCTTTACCGTAAACAACGGCCATTATGAATACCTACGCATGCCATTTGGTCTCAAGAACGCTCCTGCCACATTTCAAAGAATGATGGACGAAGTCTTGAGAGATTTTCTATATAAATTTTGTTTTGTTTACATGGACGATGTCGTAATTTTTTCAAAGTCCCTTTCTGAACACATAGATCATATCAGAAAAATTTTCAAAAGATTTAGGGAAGTAAATTTAAAAATTCAACCGGATAAATCCGAATTCCTGTCAAAAGAAGTAGCATTTTTAGGCCATATCATCACCCCCGAGGGAATAAAACCCAATCCTTCAAAAAATTGAAGCCATTCAAAGATATCCTATGCCTAAATCGCAAAAGGAAATTAAAGCCTTTTTGGGACTTGTAGGATACTATCGCAGATTCATCCAAAACTTTTCAAAAATCACCTTCCCAATAACAAAATGTCTAAGAAAAGGAAGCGAAAGATGCATTGGTAATCAAGAATACCAAGAAGCATTTTTAAAATGCAAAGAACTTCTTAGTAATTCTCCCGTTCTTCAATATCCTGATTTTAGTAAACCTTTTACGTTAACAACAGATGCTTCAAACATCGCCATAGGTAGCGTTTTATCCCAAAACGACCACCCTGTAGCCTTCTACTCCCGCACACTTAACTCAGCCGAGCGAAATTATTCTACAATCGAGCGTGAGTTATTAGCCATCGTCAATTCAATTAAACACTTTCGATGTTACCTATATGGAGTAAAATTTACAGTTGAAACTGACCACAACCCCCTAGTATGGCTTACAAAACTTAAAGAACCCAATGCTCGTCTTATGCGTTGGAAGCTGCAACTCGAAGAGTACAATTTCGAAACCAAGTACAAAAAGGGCAAAGAAAACCTTGTAGCTGACGCGTTATCCCGTATTCAACTTAACGCCAACGAGACAAACGACAAAGACAACCATGACCTAGAATCCATCTCCCCTAATGCTGACGAAACCGTCGCTAATCTTAATGACTTTGACCTAGCAGATTATGTTCTTAACGAAAAATACAATGACGTGCCAGAGAATGAAAATCCTCAAAATCCTCAAAATATTGAAAACTCACAATCCCAAAATAACACCCCTACAACTCCTGAAATAAATGACGCCAATTCCGACATAACAGTACACTCAAATAATGACACTCAGGGAAAACACTTACCAATCTCTGAACTACCCCTTAATTATGCCTCAAACCGTCTTGTAATCGACTACGGTGACAATTTTAACCACACGTATACCAAACCCTTTAATAAAAATCACCACTTTGTTCGCATTCGAAAAGAAAATAGACAAGAAGACATTTTAAAAATTATAAAAGAAATTATAAGACCAGACCTTACTTTTACTATCTTTATACCAAACCAAGAACTAAAAGTAGAATTTCAAAGATTAATTTCCGCAAATTTAAATCCATCTGCAAAACTTGTTTTTTCTACCACCTATTTAGTAGACGTTACCAACGTTGAACAACAACCAGATATAATCGCAAATTATCATAAAAATAACCACAATGGCATAACAGAAACCTATAATCATTTAAAACAAAAATATTACTGGCCCAAATTAAGAGACTCTATAACAAACTTTATAAATAAATGCGAAATTTGCCTTCAAAATAAATACGAAAGACATCCATATAAAATTGCATATGAAGGCCCCTTGCTTGCAGAAAAACCCTTTAAAACCATCCATCTAGATCTATTTCAGTTTTCAAATTGCCAATTTCTCACAATAATTGACTCATTCTCAAAATATTCTCAAGCTTATTATGTACCAGACAAAAACGCAATTACTATTCTCAGTAAATTAAGGCACTATTTTTCTCACCACAACACACCCCAGAAAATAGTCGCCGATCGAGGCAAAGAATTTCAAAACAATGTATTCAAAGAATTCTGTCAACTCTTTGGCATAGAAGTACACTATACGACCCCAGGAAACTCATCATCCAATAGCCCTATCGAAAGATTACATTCCACCATCTTAGAAAAACTTAGAATTCTAAAAATGCAAAATCCTGAAGAAACCCCTCAAAATCTAATGATTTCCGCCATTCTAATTTACAATCAAAGCATTCATTCCACCACGGGTCACTCACCCTTCTCCATTCTATATGGACCATATCTTAATGAACCCAATGTAAATAATGACCTTACACTTTTTGAACAATATAATGAAAAACGAAAAAAGAACTATTACCATTTTATGAACACCTCTATAAATCCACCTATAACAAACAAGCGCAAAACACGCAAAAACAAAATAAAAATACAGAAGAACCACCAATTATACAAACAAATCAAACAATTTTTAAAAAGAACCCTCTTAGGAATAAAATAAATCCTCAGTATATTAAAACAAAAGTAACAGCCGTAAGTAAAAATAAAGTAACCGGCATTTCTAAGAAAAACCGACAACAATTCATTTAAGAAACATAAAACGACTCAGGAAAAATCCTGTTTCTTTCCAGCCTCCCGATCCTGATCCTGCAGACTCAAGTGAACCCTTACCAGGCCCTTCAAACCTTCAATCTCCCTAATAATGGCTATTATGTGGAAGAAGTGGCACCATCCCTTATAATTAGTAATTATCATACGACATATATACCCTTTAACATATCTAGTATTAAGTTTACTTTATCGCAGTTATTAAGCAATGTTTTAATTTTAGAACCCTTAGTAAATAAGCAAAATAATAATTTTACGAAATCGCAATTTTTACATTTATTTAAAACTTTGAACAATACTTTCGAAACATATGCAAAATTAAATGTTTATAAAATTAATCGCAGAAAACGTGGTTTAATGAACTTTATTGGTAGTGGTATCAAATTCATCACAGGCAACCTAGACAATACTGACCTAGAAACAATTACGGAGAATTTAGAAATACTAAAGCACAATCAACTAAATACGATGCACAAAATTAATGACCTAAGCTCATTTGCAGGAAACATTATGAATAAATACCAAGAAAATATAAAAGTTATTAATGAAAATTCAAAAACTATAAAATCCGAACTTTCTAAACTTAATAATGAAATAAATCTAATATTATCCATTCAAGACCAATTTATTCAAATAAATAACCTAAATCAATTTTTGGAAAAAATTTTAAGAATATTTTCATTTGCTCATCTAAACACTCTAGATCTTGAAGTTTTAAGTATTGAAGAAATAAATGAAATTTGGCAATATTTAAGCTTACATCATCCAAAAAATACCCTTTGGTCAATTAGACACATCTCAGAACTAAGCCTTATATGTAAAACCGGTATTTTGATATTAGATGAAATGGCAATTCTTGCAATTAAAATCCCCATTTTCGAAAAAAGTAATTGTAATTTAAACTTTGTATATCCAACACCAAGCAATGACTCAAAAATATTAATTAGTCCTAGTAAATACTATTGTGATCAAGTGTGGTATAAGAACTGTGAAGAAATTAGTTTAAGATGGATATGTTTTAATCCCCTTGTAAGCAGCTGTTTCCTACCAGATAATTGCCAATACGCAACAGTACAAAATAACTACCAAGTGCATAGCCTAACACATAAAAATTCTTTATTATTTTGTACCAAAAAACCAGAGACAATTTATGAAAATTGTTTTCAATTTCAAAAATTAGAAATTCAAGGTTGCTCCCTTATACAGAGCCAATGTGACATTATAATTAACCACCATAAATATTCTTTGGCTATAAACAATATATCTATTGTAAAATTTCCTGAAGCCAGCAATCTTCAGCTTACAAATTTTTCTATTAATCTTCAAATTAAACACTTGGAAAATCCTATTAATATGCAAGAAGACCTTTTGGAGCCTATAAATTTTGAAAAATTTGCCCCACAAAAACAAACATATTATTATTTCACTTTTTTCATTATTTGTACTATTTTTATCTGTAGCTTTAGTATAGCTTTGTACCAATGGAGAAAACACAAGTACCTCAAGGCCATTCCAGTGAAGACACTCCAGAAAATCATCAACGAGGACGTTGAAAAATCTGAGGGTGGAGGAGTAATATCCCTAGAACCATAGTTTATACATTTATCGCTGACTTTGCAACTATACCTTATATATTCAATCGATTGCAAAGTCAACGTAACATTATTGTCGTGTCAAAGCTCGTTGCTGTTCGAAATAATTGTTCATTTTAGTTAAGTTTATTTTGTACGTAGTTAGTAGTCCTTTTAGTAAAATAAATCTTTTTTAAAAGAAGCTCTGCTGATCTCGTTATTTAACTCGCGAATGAAAGTAGGTTTATATGTTTATTGTAGTAGGTTAGTATCCGCATTTTGTAGATAAGGACTTTTTTACGTAACTTTTGTTAATATTGGTTTTCTTTTTACAATGTGTAGATAGTATTTGTTTGATAGTGACAGGTTGTAACAATTAAAATAAAAAGTTCAAGTGGGTAGATAGATATATTTTTGTATACGGTATTAGTATTTAAGGTTAAAAAGGTTTTTGTATGGGTTTTTGATGGTTTACGTTATGTTTGTATAGTCAATTTATTATCATTACATAGTATAAAACAAAGTCGCTTCCCGCGTCTGCCCTATGCTGTATGTATGTATGTATGTATGTATGTATGCTTAGATCTTTACAACTATTTAAGGATTTGGATGAAGTTTTTTTTTAGTAGATAGAGTGATTCAAGAGGAAGGTTTATATGTATAATGGGCCATAGGAATAAAAAAAAGCAAATGATTTTGCTTATAAGTATAAGGTAGGAAAGGATTTTCTTTAAACGTGTACATAAAGTCGAGCATTTGCTTACAAGTGAGAGTATTTACTTATAGAAATTTGATGCTACTAAATAGTAGCGTCACTGCTAGATTTTATTGATACGTTTGAAGTAAAACCTTCTATATCTTATACTTAAAGGTAAGCTTCTTTTTATTCATATGGCCCAATAACATGCCTACTATATTATAGAACCACTGATAATTTTAAGATTTTTAATGTGAAGTCGTAAATAAACACATTTTTTGCGGGATGGGGAATTGTTTTACTACGCATTTAACGCGTGCGAAGCCGCGGGCAAAAGCTAGTTAATAAATAAAAATAAGTAGTTTGTTAAAAATAGTTGGATTACTTGTTGATAAGATATACTTATAGCATCCAAAACAAAAAAGACATATTATTTTGTAGTAGTATATAAATAAAATGGTCTCCTTTGTGTTTATATAAAGTGCATTTAAAAGTTAAATGATTTATATCGCCTACCTCTTCACAAATACAAAATGGCTCTGTTTTAACACCAATTTTATATAGATATGCAGAGAATTTTCTATGATTCAAATTTAAACAGATTATTGTTCTAGGGTAATTGACCCTATAAAACCATTGTGATGTAGGGAGAGTGGGATAAATGTTATAATAATTTGTGTTTGTTTGACTACCATAGATTTATAGATTTGCCATTCCAAATTTCATTTTTGAAAGGAATAAATTTTAAGTTGAGAAATTAAATCAGGTGTAACTAGAGTTGTATCCATTTCTTAAAATAATTTGCATCTAACCATAGCCACCTAGATGTAATATTAAAAGTGGCTCTAAAAAAGCAAGTAGGCCTATTAAATGCCACATTCTGATTAGAAATTGTCTTAGAAATCTAAAAATCATAAACTATACAGACATTCATAATTGGAGCCATTTCCGGTTAAACCCAGAGGTGACTGAAAAGTAAAAAAAAATGCAAAAACTTTTTCTATTTTATCATTTACCCAATCCAAGTCTTATTTTCATAAATGTCTAATAGCCTAGGAGTTAGGCCAGGGCAAATAAATTCTTTGACACCCGGTATAGGCCGAGGAATCGGCCAAAATTAAAAACGACTTTAAGGGGTAATCTAAATATACTCGAGTAATTTAACTACCTGCTCTATATTTTTATTTGCCTACAGGAGATTCATTTGGCACAGATTGATCAGACTACAATTTTGGCCCAAAAGCTTGGATTTTATATAAATCCCAATTGACGAAATTAACAAAGCGAGTTCAAAGTGTTATAGGAAATCCTTTTGACACGAACAAATATATATGTTGTTTTTGTAAATACGGATTTAATAAAAACTGATGTAAAATTCACTTCATACCCAGATAATCCAAGTTTCTCGCTTATTAAAATTTAGTTTTATTCTTGGATACCAAGTCTTTTTATTTTTACGGGTGTCAAAAGATATATTTATACAAAATTTTATTGAAAGTTGTTGAAAACATTAAAAAGTTTCAAATTTATTACTAAATTATTACTTTATTAAACCTAGGTTTATATTTTAATAATTTTCCTTAATTATGAGCAAAGATAACGGTTTTCGTGTAAAAAATAACATTTCATGGTCATGTAACTACGAATATAGTAATTACATAGTAATTAATTAATATAAGATGCCATTTTGCTGTTTTAAAGACCCTCTTGTAAGAAAAAAACTTATACATATCGTCGCTGTTATTACGAAGGGGCCTATCTGCATACTTGGACAAAATGAGTCATACCCTTTGTTAGACAAGGGCAGATCTAATTTATGTTATGAAAAACTTGAATATTCTAGTACTACATTACAAATGATTAATGAATTGAAATATAATGCAAGTGTCAGCGGTACAGCCAAAATGATGTTTTCTTTAAGCCGCCGCGCAGCAACGCGCTGCGTCTTCTTAAAATAGAGATAGGCCCCTTCGTAATATCAGAGACGATATAAAAAGGATTTAAAGGAGCAAGTCTTAGCGTTCTTTAAAACATTTTTTAAGAGCGGTCTTAAAACACCAAAAGAAATACCAAATTTAACTCTAATTTGTATTTACATGGCGAGTTATACTTAAAAATATGAAAAAAGGCCAAGAGTAAATTACTTTTATTTTTAAAAATAGGTACAACATTTTGATATGAGTAGAATTAGTTCTTTACATTTACCTATAAAATTTTATTTTATTTAAAATATAAAAGTTTTACTTTGAGTACTTTTTTATATTTTTAGTCTTAATATAATAAACTCACCCTGTTTATTGAAGAAAGTAAAATTTGTGTATATCGTAGTTTTGGGCCATGCGACCACTTTTTCCAAAATTCCGATTTAAAAATCATCCTGATACTCACTGTACCTAGGTATGTACATATGTACGTATACTAGCTCAGATTGCCCAGAATGGTGTAAGTATTTAAGTCGGTACTTTTACTCTTGGCCATTTTTAATATTTTTAGTTATAAAATGCCCTGTGTGAGTAATGTAATTTTTTTATGTCTTAGTTCTGGACAAAGCGACCAGTTTTCCCAAAATACCGAATTAAAAATTATCCTAGAACTCACTGTACCTATGTATGTAGGTATACGAGATCAGATTGTCCCAGAATCTTGTAAGTATTTAAGTACTTTTCTTATGGTAATTTTTTATAATTTTAAGTATAGAATGGCCTGTGTATTGATGAATTAGGTAAATTTTTGTATTTCTTGGTTTTAAACCAGGCGACCAGTTTTCCAAAAACTTCCATTAAAAATTTTCTTTGGAACACACACACTGTACCGATGTATGTAAACCATGGATACCAGCTCAGATTGTCTTGTAGGTTTTTATTTCCATAAGAATTAATAAACTTTAACAAAGGTTGATTCATGCAAAGTTTTATTGCGATTTTTAAAGCATAACATAATGTTTATTGCCTTTGCTCATGCATTTTACTTTATAAACACATAAGTTACTTACATATATATGTTTTATTTTTCTGCTACGATAGCTAAAATATCTAAAACTCATTTTTTTTTAATAAAGAGGTACAAACATCAAATAACTGGTAATAGCCTTAACTTACCATAACTGCTGGCATAATTACGCCTAATGAAATATTCATACACGAATAAACATCTAAATCAAAACAATGTTTATTTCATAAATGCGGCAACAGATAAAAATAATAATTGGGTGTTTATTAGTTCAAGAGGCACTCGCGCGTCACTGACGTCATTTGCCGAGGCTTTCATGCTCGCGAAATGAAAACTAAAATTTCACGACCCATGGAAAACCGGTCGAGTGATTTTCCCCGCGCATGTCCTTCAAAAGGTCTTGCGGCTGGAAAAGCGACGAAAAGAAAATTGGGAATTGTGCTCTCTGCTCTGCTATTAAAATGTGGTTGTAAATAAATTACGCCGTGCAATAAATGAAATTTAATATTATTTAGCTTCTAGCCTATCCAGTATAATCCAATATCTTTTAATAAATAAATAAAATATATGCCAAACTTTTTACCAAGGCAAGTTACATAAAAAAAGACACAAGTTTACCCAACCACTCACACACTCTTTACTTTTAAAATGCAGATTGATAAAAAACGGAAAAAATATTGGCCTTATTTATGCATTTTACTTTTAATAGATATAAAAATCCTAAAGTTACTTTTATAATTTTATTTACTGCTCATATAGTAAAAGCTAATACACAAAATATTATCTATTTAACAAGAATAAAAAGGCGCAATAACTAAATGACTACTGACTTATGACACAAAATCTTTTATAATATCCCTCCCTACCAAATATTTTGACAATACACATATTATTAACAATATTATTTATAGAAAACTAACTCCAGAATACATTTTTGACACCCTGTATCTCCAAAACCATCCTCTTTTGGACTGAGGTAAGTTGGGTTAAATTGTTACATTTTAGCCTTAGAAATTTGTGGTATCATTTTTTTCAGAGCTTTTGGAGACACCCTGTATAACAATTACCAGAAGTAACTAATATTTTAAATTTTTTATTAAAAATATCTAGTCAGAGTCCAGTACAGGTGGTCAAAAAATGCTCTTCAATGTATACCAAATTTCATAAACATATTTATGTAATAATTGATTTAACGCACAAATATTAGAATGGAATTTTAGAAAGTTTTAAGCATACATATTATGAATATTTAGGATAACATTAATACTCAAACTTTCAGTTTTGCAGTTCTGTCAAAGTTGTCACACCCACGATCAAGGGATCTATATTTTTGAATATTTTTTGATTTTTTAAACTATTGTTTTTAAAGTATGTAGTCAAAAACATTTGCGCATTAAAGTAATGAAGTATTAAATATTCCACTGGGCCACCTTCTAATTTTAGTGGACAGTTTTAACTTTGTAGTAATTTAAATTTGCAATAAATTCGCGAATGGCTTTGATTTTTTTTAACCATTAAATCTTTCTAAATGAAGCCCTCTGAAAAATTTTGATAGTCAATAAAATTTGCGCATTGAAGTTATAAAGTATTAAATATTCCAATGTGCCACCTCTAATTTTAGTCGCCAGTGTCAACTTCGTGGTAACTGAAATTTTAAATGAATTCGCAAACGACTTCGATTTTATTTTCTTACCATTAAATCTTTTAAAATAAAGCCCTTTGATGCATTTTAATAGTAAAAAATTTTGCGCATTAAAGTTATGTAGTATTAAATATTCCAATGTGCCACCTCCTAATTTTAGTCGCTCAGTGTCAACTTCAGTGGTACCTGAAATATTTTTAAATCAAGCCCTCTAATGAATTTTGATAGTGAAAAAAATTTTGCGCATTAAAGTTATGAAGTAATAAATATTCCACTGGGCCACCTCCTAATTTTAGTCGATAGTTTTAGCTTCGTAGTAATTTAAATTTGCAATAAATTCGGAAGTGGCTTCGATTTTATTTTCTTACCATTAAATATTTTTAAATCAAGCCTTCTTATGAATTTCGATAATTAAAAAATTTGCGCATTAAAGTTATGTAATATTAAATATTCCAACGTGCCACCTTATAATGTTAGTCGCCAGTGTCAACTTCGTGGTAACTGAGATTTTAAATAAATTCGCGAAAGGCTTCAATTTTATTTTCTTACCATCAAATCTTTCTAAATCAAGCCTTCTGATGAATTTTGATAGTCAAAAAATTTTGCGTATTATAGTTGTGAACTATTGGTTTATTAAATATTTAGCTTTTACACAAGTAAAAATTTAGTTATTATAGACAAAATTTTGCCAATTTTTAGGGAAATAAAGCTGCCAAAATCCAAATGCTCCCCAGGTGATATAGTGTGTATAAAGATAATTTTAAGGTGTGCTTTTTCAGTTTAAGCAATTTTTTACATTTTCTTTCTTATTATTATGCTATTTTTGTATTTTTTTTTTTTTTTTTGGAGTCTTTATTTAAAGAGCTTTTATCATTCCCTTAGTTTTGTTAAAAAACTACCATTATCATCGCTTAAGTGAAAATAATTTTACATGCATATTTTTATGGTCTTCAGAGTTGTAAACTCAGTAATACGGCCATCAGACTTATACGTCCCCCAATATATATTTACGGTGTCTTAATTTTTGAGACATACATGTTTAAGTACAACCAAAATTGCGGATATTGTCACTATCAAAAAAAAAAAAAATTCGCAACCTAACTATTCAAATATTTGTAGTAAAAAAAATCTATGTTAGAAGTTATGTGTTTATAATAGACTTTATTCTAAATTTTTAAGTTTCCTTATTTTTTAACTCAGAATATTAAGTAATTAAAAAATAAAATAAATAAAACCGCAAATTTAAAAATACATAAGATATATTTATTAAAATAAAATAACAAAAGATGCATATATTTAAAAATAGGTTTAAAACTATGACAAGCTAAAGATTAACTAATGCTACAAAAATGTTTTGAAATTTGTATTTTTAAACACAAATGGCACATGTCTAATCTATTTTATTATCAAACTATATATTATATAAAGGTCAATAAGCTATTAAAAACAGTAGCTACGGTAACAATTTTTAATAAAAAATTATTTAATAACAGATAAAGTAAATAACTATTAAGAAAATACCAACAAAGGTTTGACTTCTCTACGTACAGATCTAGCATAAATAAACTTTTTGCTTCTTTTTTCTTGAGATACACTTCAATCATAAATAAGAACATATTTAACATTTCATTTTAAATGAATACATTTTATAAATATGATTTATTTCTAAATATTTTTTAATTAGAAGAAAAATACACAAAATAGTTTTGATGAAAGTTCTTATCAGCTATTTATAAACGTATATTTACAGCATATATTTCTAATTTTTTTATCTAACCTATATCATTTATACATAAAAACTAATTGCAGACTGGTTCTATTTTACGCTTTTAAATCAAATGGGACGGAATCGTGATTGCTTAGAAATAATCGTTTTGTAGAATTTGGTTTATAAATCTCTTTGTCTCTTTCTAGTTACCACCTCCATGTTCCGCAGTTCTTCTAATATTTTTGGAAATTAATTTAATTGGTTCTTTTTTCTCTTTCAAAACCATTTCTTTAATGGATTCAAAATTGACAAGTTGGCTTCACTGTAATTCAGACTTATGCCCATACGCTTTACAGAC
>JACEGR010007118.1:0-52929 GCA_014170235.1 Listronotus bonariensis | reverse complement strand
ATAACAATAATAAAAAATAAAGTTATTCCATTTAAAATTTTAAAATTCCTGACCTACCAAAAAAGCTATAAACTTGGCAACCTTGGAAATATAATTTCTAAATTCTAATTCGAGAGGTTGTTGGTTTGCAAAATACCGGGTGTCAAGTTTTATATTTTAACTTCTACTTAGACACTCTGGTTCTTGCAAAAGATAAACTTTTGAATAAAGGCAACTTCGTTTAAATTGTTGTATCTTGTCGTAAGAAAATTGTAGTTACTATTTGTACAGACCTAAGAAAATTATTCATACAAAATCAAACGTTAAAACTAAAATATCTCAGATTCGTTTCCTTTGTAGCGATATTGATGAAGTAAACCAGTTTTGTGCATTAAATAAGAAAGAATAAAAACTTCCTACTAGAATCATAATATACAGAGGCAGAAGAAGTAATGACACTTTGAACAAAAGCCAAGGACTGCAGGTGGCTCCCTCTACATTTAACAGCAAAAATATGAGTAGCTTTCGATTTAAATAAAAACCCTTATACCCAATTAAAACAAAATCAATAATAAATAAAATATTTAAAAATCTCTAAAACAAAATAAAAACTTTGACATCCTGTAACCCGCAAAAGATCAACTTTTCGACAAAGGTAACTTGCATTAGATCGTTGTATTTTGGTCCAACGAGTTTAGGGTAGCTTAGATAGGGTAGCATTTTGTACAGACCTTTTAGAGACACCCAGTATAAGTTGCTACAATTAATGACTTAACTTTTAAAACACCCTTTATACCTTTGTTAAAATATCCTACTACTACTGACCGTCCACCGATGAGGTTGACAAGATAATAAATGAACCAAAAATTACATTTTTCGAAAAAAGTCGTTCTTCATAAAAAATTTTGCCTGTAAATGCCTGTAAAAATTTACGAACAGAAAATGTTGATTGTGTATACGGGGTTCGCAAAAACTTAAAAAACATGATTTTTCTCCAAGAGTAAACTATCTTTATTTTTCATTTTTAAGCAAAATATAATTTAGAAAAACTTATTAGCAATAGCATGTTGAATACCTTTATTAATTTTACAGGGTTATCAAAAGGATTCATGAGACTCATTTTGAAGTTATTAAAAATTATTTGTTTTAAATTTTCGTAATAAAATGACCTAAAAAATTTCATAATTTGCTTTTTAAACACCTACTTAATCCAAATTCTTACATAACACAATTTTTTGCTGTAAACGAATGTGATCAAGGCGTTTTAATTATTAAGTTCTTTTTATTCTAAATAAATTTTCCCTATGACATTTTACTTAAACACGACAAATAAAGGTAGTTAACTCTTGGAGAAAAATCATATTTTTAGGTTTTTGCAAATCCTGTACACAAAATTACCATTTTCTCGTCGTGAATCCTATTTTTTTATTAGAAGCAAAATTTTTTATGAAAAAAATTTTTGGAAAAATTAAATTTTTGGTTCATTTGTCCTCTTGTTAACCCCATCCGTGGACAGTCTGTATATGTTTAAAAAATATATTTAAAAAAAACATATAAGCAAGCTACGTAATACCTAATTGCTTTCTAGAACAGTCCGTCTACCACAAGATCCCTAATAATCCAGTCAGACCCACAACAGTCATCTTCTACTTCCAGACCCGACTTTAGTTAAGATTAAAGAGCACAAACCGACATTAGGGCTGTCTACTAGAGTTAGGCTGCATGAGTAGTTCAGTCCTTTCGAAAGCTCTGGAAATGCCACAGGAGTTATAACTTCGGCCACGTTTGTTTGTAAGTTTTAAAAAATACAGTGTGGGTTCTAAGTAAAAATCCCTAAAACTTCGAAATTTAATGTTTCTTTATCTTTAATAATAAGCAAGTTCTGGTCAAATTGACATTAGTTGAAGAACACTCTGCATCTAAAACGAATCAAGTTGATTATACTTTTTCCATTCCTAAATTTATTTTTAAAATTAAAACCGAAAATGTGCAAACAAATTTTGTTCCTTTGCTTCTGGCAATAACCTGCACCCTAGGTATGTAATATACTATTCTCTTTACATACATAATCAGCTAAACAACCTAACACATGGACCATGTGAGAAAAAGCGACAATCTAACGTGAATACCTGCATGTAAACATTTCTGATTGGATTAGTCACATACATCATAAAGTTTAACAATTTAGCTCACTAGTGACTTAAACCAACTTAAACAAACCTTGTGGTTACAAACAAAATATATAACAACCAGAACTTGCTTTACAAAAAAATTACAAAATTTCGTTGCTGGTATTGACAATGACAAGTAACAAATAATGGATGACGGTTTCAAATTATTTTCGGCTTTTATTAAAAACCATTTTTAAAAAAGTGTTGGATAAAATTTTATATTCGATGCGGGAGTTATTACATATAGGTCACTTAAGAAAATTATCTCTCTCGCCTTTCTGGTTAAAGTTAGAGTTAAACTTTTCATGCGTGACTTATATGTGATATAACTAACTTATTTTATAATAGGTATTAAATAATTCTTATTAATTTCAAGCGTATTTGTTTCAAGTTTAAGTAATTTTATATTTTTAAGTTAACTTTGGGTTTAGTAAAAACCACATTAAACAGAGCTATAGAATTTTATTATTATTATTATAAAAAAACATCTTAGCTAATATACAGTAGAGAACACCGAAACAGTGGATTATCTCAGCAACTGTTAAATATAAATAACTCAAATTTTGTGCGAAGGCGTAACTGAACATGAAGAATTTAAAAATTATATTTCCAAGGTGGCCAAGTTCATAGCCTTCTCTTTACGTTTGGGAATTTTAAATGGAATACCATATTTTTTATTATTGTAATCAATTGCTTGTCTCAGCTTTATTATAAGCTAATATTATCGTTTTTTTACTCCTGTCAATTTCGAAGATATGGCATCAAGCTTGAAAACAGAAACTACCAGGTATGGTCCATTAAAACGATCCAACCGAAATTCGTCAAAATTAGTACAGGGGAATAACCGGACATTTTAAATTTTAAATTTAGGGATTACATTTGCTGATGTTTCATAATTAAATTTCCTTATTCCCACCTTGACTATTTTTTAAGAATCTTGAAAATGTCGCAAAAATGCTATTCATAAATTTAAAAGGTCCAGTTTTACCCCTGTACTAATTTTGACTAATAATCGTTTTCTAGATAATTGATCATACCTAGCCCTTTTCGTATTAATTTTAAAAAGCATGATGCCATATCTCCGAAACTAATAGTAGTGAAAAACGATAATATCAGGTCATAATAAAGTTAATAAGGTCCGCGCGTTTAGTAAACAGACCAACGACATCATCAATATCTACGCGAAATCTTCTGTAACTCTCTTTTAATCGCGGTTTCGAGGGCTTTGTATCGTTACCTGAGAAGTAGGCATTTTAAAGGTTTGATTTAAAAAATAAATAACATTTTAAATACGAGATAAATGAATAAGAGGAGATCGTGCGCAGAAAATGATGACGTCGGTGGCCTGTTTACTAAACGCGCGGACCCTACAAGTAATTGATGACAATGATAAAAAATAGTGTATAAACTTTAAAATTCCCTAACCTACAAAGAAAACTATAAACTTGGCAACTTTGCAAATACAATTTTTTAATTCTTTAAATTCAGTTACCTTTAGGTACAAAATTTGGTTTATTTATATTTGACGGTTGCTAACATAATTTACAGTTTTAGTTTTTTCTACTAACCCTGTAGTTAAGGATAATAATGCACCAACTGTAATGAAGAATAATTATTGTGGACAAATACCAAATAAAATTTTAATGTTTTAGAAAAAGAAATAAACAAACTCGTAATACTTTTAAAATTATCGTTAAACAACTTATCCAGGTAGCAAGAAAGAATTGCTCATTACATTTTCAATTCAAAGTTTTCTCCTATACTTCTAAAACAAGAATGAAAAAGAATAGTTACTCTCAAATGTTTTTTATTTTACCTAACGAACACCACCTATTTAAAATTCTTCCTGAATTCCACCCCGTCGGAACTTATAAAAACGACCTGGCAATCCTTCGGTTAATGCCTGCCAGGATCCGACTTAGCAGGATCTCCTAAGAAGTGTGCAGGACACGGCTGTCGCACGTGCTTTCCGCAGGTTTCCGAAAGTTTTCTCATGCACGGAAACTACTCCTACAAAGTTAATTTTTCTTTAAAAGTTTTTCGTTAAGGATGCCGTTTTAGCTTTTTCCGATAAATTTAATTCTTTGACAAGAGTACGTGTTAAATTTTAATTATAAATTAAGAACTATCTTTAAATAGTGTCATCCCGGGAGAAAAAAATGAGGTTACAATTGGTCTTTTTTATATAAATAAAAACTAACTGTACCAATCTTACCTTTTTTTATTCTGTAAAATTCTAAAGAAGGCACAAGTTATTCAAACAAAAATGATACCGACATAACTAACAAGTATAACTATAGAAGACAAAAAATTTGTATTTGTATAAAAATTTAATATGTAGTTGTTTATCTATTATCCTTTAAGCATAACAAAAAAAAACAAATAAACATCGAAAAGTTTAAGAAAAATGAAACCATTAAAAAGGGTTTTAAAATTATTTTGCAAAAATCCCACTTTTAATATATTTATTCTTAATAGTTTCTAAAATATGGCCATTTAAATGTGAAGAATAGCAGATATAATTTCCTACATTACAGCTCTAAGTTGCAAGCACTACTTACCATTTTATTATTAGTGCCGTAGGTATGGTGAAAATTGTGTTTAGATACTATTCTTCAGATTTAAATGACCATATTTTAGAAACTATTCAAGATAGATATATCAAATGTGAAATTTTTGTAAAGTTCTTTTTAATTTTAAAATAAAATTCAATTCTATGCAACATTTACTCAAACAACTTTGTTCTATAAAAAAAAAAGAAAATTTTGTATTTCTTAGTTTTGGGCCATTTAACAGTTTTCCCAAAATGCCGTTAAACAATTCAAAAAAATTCGGTCCATTTTTCCTTTTGCATATATTACAGATTAGACTCTGTCTAGAATATTGCGCTCATTTCTAAAAAATAACCTTACACTTTTCCAATAAACAGAATAGAAACTTTTTCAGGTGCTTGTTGGCATCTTCTAAAAGTTTTAAAAGTTTTTTAAAGCAGTATGCGCGGTTTTTTACCCTTACAAAAAGTAATTACCTATTTTTCTAAAATATGCAAAAAATAGTGCTTTGTTCGCGTTCAGTAAATTGTGGTATTTTCTAGCAGTTTCCTTAACGAAAATGCACAAAATGAAAAAAAACAACAAATAAACATCAAATTATTTTATTTAAAATGAAACATAAATTATTATCCTCCATTTACTACCTTTAATTAAAATTTAATTTCGTTCGAAATAATTAAGCTAAAATTTTACTGAAATATTTTCCTCTATTATTGCTCAAGTATAAATTCGAGGCCATGTAAATTAAATTAATGCAATTTAAAAGCAATTAATATCCGAAGTTTAATAAGTTTTAATCGAATTTAAGTTCGGCATAAAAAGCAAAGTTGTGATTCCGATTCATGCGGTTTAGAAAATCGATTAGATTTCTTATCAAATTGGAAATGTTTGAGTTCGTAATTTCAACTGTAAATGAGAATAGTATTATATAAATAAAACCGTAACAGCATTATTTCCATTTGTTTTTTGAAAATATTCAAGATTTTAGTTAGTAGGGTAATTTCAAATATTTCGATATATTTAGAATTATTCGAGATTTATGTTATTATTAGTAAATTTTCAAGTGTGTTTTGAATTTAATTTTTTTATATTTAATATTCAAATATGAAATTATCAATTATTTACCTTTTTACTTAAGCCATTATTAAATTAATGGTTTAAATTAAATGTAAATTAATTGTTTATTTCATGTTTAAATATTTAATATAAAAAGTTTAAAAAACACTCAAAAATTCTCTAAAAAAATAGAGTTATTGGAAATTTTCATAAATTATTCAATTTGAATTTTAAATCAAATATTAATATCCCATCCGATTCGAGCGGTATTTACAAACCCCTTGTATTTACACATACAATCAAATATTTGTTTGCCAGTTTCCAAATTATAATCGACCCTGTGTTGTGCAAGTCGACGCATCTACACATGGTTTCTTACGTAGCCAGTGCCGATTTCGTTGAAAGGGGAATGTTAGTGGGCAAGTAAATAGATCGGCTGACTATTCTCTTCCCTGTCCTCGCTACTGGTACAAGCATTTGTAGAAGTACTTACCAAATGTGTTTACATGAGATTAATTGCTATCTTACAAGTTACTGGTACAAGCAACTAACCCATTTACTATGCCGCGCTCGTGTGTGAATGGGAAGGAGTAGGGGTCAAGCTACAATAAGCCTTTAGGCTGCAGTGCACCACCTAGGAGGGCGATCGTCGGACCTGGGTGGGATGACCCCGAAAGGGCGAAAAAAAAGCCTGCGCTCGTTGCTGCTCCGGTGGGGTCGACAGCGTTGATCACCGGAGTTAGGCATTGTGGAGCGCGGCCATAACTCAAATGGGTGACCACCGGCGGGCCACGCAACACGGTGTTCTGCTTGGGTAGTCCATTGAAATGTTACATTTTTACAGCCTTTAGTCAAAGTTAAGTTAAATTCCAGTTTGTGGGGTCGCGACCTTTGTCCTGCTGCCGCCATCTTGACCTGAGGACGCAACGGTTTTCTATTATTTATATGAAAAACTATTGGTCACGCACAAAAAATATAAAACATTTTTGTTGCCAATTAAATGCTCTTCAATTTTAAAATAGTTAGTGTGTTTTCTAAGATTAAAAATAAAAAATTAATTAATGAATGGGTCACTTGTGTAATATTTTTTTACCGTAATAAATTTCTATTCATTTTGCAAAAAAATTATCATCAGAGCATTTTTATAGAATAATATTCAAACAATAATTTTGGTTCCATAACTTTTTATCGTCCGATAAAAAATAACAAAGTTATAAACAAAAGTGGATGTGAATTTCTGAAATTTGTCAACCCGTCAAGAGTAAACACCTTAGTTTACAGAGGGGTCAAGCAGGCTGGAATAAATTCATTTAAAATTCAGTTGGTTGTTATTTGGAAAAACTTTGAAACACGTCAATTTTTGTTTTTGACTGCGATGTTTCTCATAGGCAAGTCATATACAGGGTGGCCAACAAATAAGCAATGACCATCAACTTTATTTTGTTAAAAAGAAACACCTATTTTTATTACATTTTTGAATAAACAGTTATCGAGAAACTTACCATCAATTTCATACAATATTCAGTTATAAATATAACAAATATTTAAAATTAAGGGCTTGGTTTTTTCGGAAAACGCTAAAAAACGTCAATTTTTATTTTTAGCTTCGATTTGTTTGGTGTTAAAATTATGTATCCAGGGTGGCCCAAAAATAAACAAAGACTATCAACTTAATTTTTTTGCTCTTCAATTATATATGTTCATGAGTAAATTTCTTGATAACTGTTGACTCAGGTATAAGACAAAGTACACGGAATATAGTATGAATTCAATAAAGAATTTAAAAATGTAATAAAAAATTGGTGTTCCCATTTAAAAAAGGGAGGTAATGGTTACTGCTTATTAATATCTACTTTTGTTCATAAATAACTTCGTTATTTTTCTGGCGATACTATATACTATAGTTATAAAATCAAAATAAGCCTTTAAATGTTATTCTATAAAAATGCTCTAATAATAATTTTTCGAAAAATAAATAGAAAGAAAGTTATTACGGTAAAAAAATGTTCACAAGTGGCCCTAATTTTCATTATAGTAATAACGTTTTTATTTTTAATCTTGGAAAAAAATAACTTATTTAAAATTGAAGATAATTTTTTTGCAACAAAAAATGTTTTGTATTTTTTTGTGTGACCAATAGTTATTCATATAAACCGTTTGCACCCCTTTTTGAAGATGGCGGCCGCAGGACAAGGGTGGGGACCCCACAAACATAAATTTAACTTTACTTTGACACCCCCATATTATTATTATTATTATATTATTAACAAAATAAATTTGCTTTTTCTAAAAAATATTAAATATTTTAATGGACTAGGGGATCACCAGACCTAATGGGAAGGAGTAGGGTCAAGGCATAATAAGACTCTAAGCTGCAGCCTAGAGGGTCGGTGGTCGGACCTAAGTGTAAAGACCCGAAAGGGTGAAATAAAAAACCCATTTACTATGTACATGCAGCTTCAGTCGTCTGCATTTGTGTGTTATTAAATTTTATGAAAATTAGTTATACTTAAGAACCACCTGTTTGATTTCCTAAATAAAAATTCGAATTCTTTTGACATTTTAAAAATATCAACGGATGAAATAAGAAAAGAAGAGCCAATAAAGGGTAGATTTTTGTAAAAGAATTTTAATATAATTGTATTTCTAGCTTTTAAAGCCTTGTTATCCTATATGATTTTGCATAAGAACTAAATCCGCAATAAGAATTTTGCTGTCAGGACCCATATTTTAACTTTACAGACCTGAAAAAGATTGCAATTTTAACGCTTTCTTATAGATTTTCTGAGAAGAATGTTTAAGCACGTGATTATTCTACAGACAACCATATGTTTATCACAGGCCGCATTATTTTTTAAGTTTTCTCAAAGATTCTTTAACAACTTTTCTAAGTAGAAAAAAATGGGGACCTTAACATAAGAATGCACATTTTCTTGTATATTTTTACGTCCTGAACACGAATCTGGTCAATTTTGCTTTAACTTTTACCAATCTAAAGTACACTAGCGGCAAAAATTAGGGGATATTGTAAAATTTTACATGATTTATATTTTCTGCAATTTAAAAATACCTAATATTTATAAAAGTATATTTATTTATTTTAATATGGCGATTATAAAGAACTTTGATTGTTTTTTGCGATAACAGACATTACACCGCATTTCGACCCAGATATAAAATTTTTCATTCTAAATTAGGATTTGGGCAAATACCCTCTAATTTTTGCCGCTAGTGTATATTGTTTAAAACTTTAACCACGAAGTTGTGTTTGAGAAACAAAAATACCTCAAAAGCCATACATCAGATTTCGGGCTCTCACACTTTTTCTTGTGGAAATTGGGAATTATAGCACGTATATGGAAGCCAATGGTACAAAGACAGATGCAGATACCCTAATATTAATTTTAGATGATAACTTTATAAACTTTTAATGCACGTTTAATAAAATTGCTAAAGACTATTTTCGCAAGAGAATTTAACCAGTATTGACCGAAGTAATTCAAACCACTACAATCTGAAGGCGATTAATAATTGAATTTCATTTACTTTACTCAATTTAATCGAAATTCAATCGAGCACAAAAGCTTTTAATTTCTTTTAATGCGCTTAAGAAATTGATTAAAATTTTTAAAACAAATGAAATAATTTGGAAAGTATTTTAGTATGTTACAGCTAAATAATTTTATTAAATCTTTTTATTAAGCGAACGTCCCCTTTTCTTTTGGTAGCCAGTATACGCTACCGAAAGTTATAATACAATGCATTCCAATCAAATTGGCCACCCTATACCGGGTGTTTCTCCCCCTATAAGTTTTTTACTTTTGACGATAGAAAAATAAAATTTGGCATATTTGTGAATTGGTCGATATATTCTATGGGCAATCGATTAAAAAAAACCCGATTTTAAAGAACTGAAAACCATTCAAGAGAGGCATTACTTGACCTTTTTTCATTTAAATGTTTCGAAGTTTGTGTAATTTTCTACCTCTGAAAATAAAAACTGACGTGATTTAGGATTTTTTGTAGGTGTACAAATATCGAAATTATACCGGGTGTTTCTTACAGGTGATTCCCCTATAACTATTTTTACCTTAATTCTAGATTGATTATTGTGTTTACTTGTTTTCTTATTACTTCCGGTTTAACTGGAAATGACTACTACTTTCAAATTTTAAATAGCACCACTGGTATATTTTATCTTATTTTGATAAAATATGACATTCTAAATACAATGACACCTCACATGTCATTTTTTTATACTTCGGCTGTCCAAAATTTAATATTTTAAAATTCAATCTAGAGTGCCATAATAAGCCTAAAACGGTTGTATTTAGGTAAAAAGCCATGAAAAAATTAAATTAATCGTCTTTTGTTTTTACAACTTTCCAGGGTGGAGTCAAAGATTGCAAAATACTGTTTATGATTATATCTGCTTCTTTTTAAATGAAACGAGGGGGCTCGTTAGCATATCTTTAAAAAGCATTTTTATTCCGAATAATTTGGTACCACATAGGCAGTATTTCGAGTCAAACTTTTTCTACAGAACACAATAAATTCAAGCTGTTGTCATAAATCCATATTTATCATTAAGTATAATGGTTGGTTTAAAATTATTTTTTGATAAAAACCTTTCCCGAAGTACCGCTTATGTAGTAGCAAATTATTCGGAATACATTTCTTTTTAGGATATGCTAACAAGCCACCCTCGTTCCATTTGAAAAAAAAGAGTGATGATTATCAACTTAAACGTTTTCTCGCCTAATCATGAAACTCTAGATTGGAATTCAAAACATAATAAATTTTAAAACAGCAGAAGGTTCAAAAAAATGACATGTAGAGGTGTCGTTGTATTCAAATGTATATGTATTAAATAAGATAAAATATACCAGTGGTGCCATTTAAAATTTGAAAGTAGCAGTCATTTCCGAAACTAATAAAAAAACAAGTAAACTCAATAATCAATCTAGAATTAAGGTAAAGAACGTTATAGGGGGAATAACCTGTCAGAAACACCAGGTATAATTTCGTTATTTGTGTGTGATCACGCATAATGTTCACCCCGTTTAATTTTTTTATTTTTGGACAACAAACTTTTTAAAAGTATATAGATGTGGAATTTTTTAAATAGTTTTGCGGTACTGTGAAAATTATTTTTTTAATTCATTATTATACAGGGTAGACAAAAGTATAGATTTTTAAATGAGAAACTCTATATATTATGTCATTATTAAAAATATCTTTTAAAGAGCTTTACAACGATACCACATTTGATATATCTCTCTTTAATAGTTTTCGATATATGACTACCTATATCTAAAAAATAGTAGATATAATTTCCCTTACGCAATTAATTAAGCTAAGACTAGATATAATGAAAACTACATTCCGATTTGAATGGTCATATTTCCAAAACTATTAATTTAGGAAATCTATACTTTTTGATCTACCCTGTATAATAAAAAATTCAAAGGAAAAAGGGGTCAAGTGATGCCTTTTTTTAATGGTTTTTAGTGCTTTAGAATCGGGTGGCTCGTTTTGGCTTAAGAAGACTTACCTACCTCTTTTTCTCCGTATGTTTTTAATAATTGCCTATATCTAAAAAGGTCCATTACTTTTTCTTACTATCATTTTTTAAATATCTCATGATAATAAAAATTTAACATTCTTTTAGGTATAAAATGTGCACCAAAAAGTAAGTTTTTTAATGCCACAAATGTATCCTTATTAAAAAAGCCGTTCAAATAGCCTTACAAAATACAGGGTGTCTCAAAATAAATTTTATATTTGTTTAGATTCCTGTGTGAACGCAACACATTCAAGGAGCGCGGGGGGTATGTTAATCGGTAGCCCTCTTGGGAATTTAGTTGCTATAAAGCGTTTTACAGAAGAAGCAAATTTTGTTTACGCAAAATTTACAAGAACGGAAATTCTGCGACGTTAGTTCGAGATTTTCGCAACTTAAATGATGCACCAAGCATTTCTCTTATTCGAAATTAGATGACCAAGTTTAAGAAGACCGGTTCAACACTAGATAAACCAAAATCCGGACGACCGTATGGGCTGCGATGTCATCGCGTGAAATAATCTGTTCGTACGTTTTGCAGATAAAAGGGGACGTACTCGTACAGTGAATTCAGAGAGGATTTTAGATGAGATTTTGTTGTCTGAACTGCATAAGTTTTCTGGCTTGGCTACAACTAAAGAACATGGTTCCAGCAGGACGGAGCAACGTCACACACGTCCAATGTGTTTCTGCCCACGACTTCGTGAAAATTGTCCAAGCAAACTAATCTCGATAAGAGGTGACATAAATTGGTCCCACGCCGTGCTGCTTTGACTTTTATGAACTTTTTCCTGTGGGGTTTTCTTAAATCTAAAGTCTATGTTAATAAACCAACCTCCCTGGTGCAATTAAAACAAAATATTCGCCTAGAAATGGGAGCCATCACGGAGCCTACCTGGCAATCAGTCATCAGAAATTTTATCGTTGAATTGAACGAATGTCGCGAACGCGGGGGTAAACATTTCGACCGCATTATTTTTACTAGATAAATTCCCAAAGAATGTATTTTAGTAATAAATTTAAAAAAATGAATAAATGGCTTATTTTATTTTTATTGATTTTTAAAATATGATTTTTTTTGTGACACCTTGTTTACTTATACTTATACATATACTTGTATTACTTTTGATATGTTCATATGTTTATTAGTATTATTAAGTAATAATTAAGTTTTGGCAATATGTGCATTAAACTTAAAGAAATGGTACTTTTTGTCGTACCTTGGATAGCCAAGGTAATTAGGAATCTGATAAAGTATGTAAAACGTAAAGAACTGACCGGATAAACTGAAATTTATATCATAACTGGCATTACCTGTAACGTTAAATTAATTCCACTTAATAGATAAAGAAATGTGAAAAAAGTGAGCCAAATTCACTACTAAAATTATGCTTGGCTATGGGCTTCGCTGTAAAAATAATAGAGATTTAAATAAGTGCCAAGTTCTCTACAAAATCCAAATATGTATGAAATCTTAAAGTAAATTAGATTTAACTTGGCCAGTTATCATTATATCACCTATTTTATAAAGTTATTTAACCTATTTAAATACATATTTTTTTAGGTCTGATAAAAACTGGACAAAAGTATTTTTTTTAATTCATACTTATACCTTAAAATCCAATAAGCGTTCATAAAATAAAAAAGTGGTAGATGATATTACAAAAGAGGATTTTTAAAAAGCAATTTTGTGAATTTTACAAAAGTTTTAAAAAATTAAAAAACTGATTTTAGAATAGGTATACTAACTCTAGCGATAAATTATAAGATACATTTTTTTTATTTAACCAATTTTTCTCCGCATTTTCTAGATTCTAGAAATATATAGCTAATTAAAACATATTGTTTTACATTGTCTAAAAATTAGAAAAACTTTTATTATCTGAACTTAAACTATATTAAGTGGAAAAAAGTGTATGTAATATATTCTCGGTAAACAAAATTTTTGTTTGCGTAGATCGCTTAAAATTCCTAAAGTGCGCTGTATAGACTACCAAGAACCACTACAATACATTTCAAGCTATTATTAACTCTAAAATTTAATGGGACCTTAATTCAACTGCATCTACGTCAAATTTCCTGAATAATATTTAAGTGCAGTTCTGGTTCAAATTGAATGTATGCAATTTATATAAGATCAATTATCTAATTTCCATAGCTTTAATTAATTTAATAAAGTGCCAAAACAAATAACAAAAAGCACAATTAATATTTTTGTTTTTAAACGTTAATTAAATTTACCATTTATATAAAACGTTTAGGTATAAATAATTCAAAAATGTTTGTAAAAATAAAAATTAAAAGTAAAAATTTTGACAGGTTTATTACCGAATTTAAAAAATAAAATATTAGATTTGTATTACCATAATACCTTTGTGCTAATACTCATTGCTTCGTATTACATGCAGTTATACACGTTCAGCCAAATTAAAATGTTTAGAGGCAAGTAAAGTACTTCACCATGTTTTTATGCCTGCATTATTTGTCTAATCCCTACCTGTGTAGTATTTTTTACGCGTTGGACATCCCTTTTCAACCTATTGAATTGGCTGATTGTGTATACAATATAAAAATTAAGATAAACTAGGGTAGAAATTAATTAACTACTCCAGTAATAAAAGGTATTGCAAAGGTTAGTTTTTTTTTAACAAACAACAAACCATTACATAAAATGCACTGAATAAAATTTATTCGTACATACTTTTAATAGAAATAAACTCAAAATATTAATTTTTATTTTCATATCCAATAAAACCTTCCTATAAATGTAATACATCAAATTTCCTGAATGATTATTAAGTAAATTGAATTTTTGCAAGTTTTTAACTTAATTAAATGTCAAAACAAGAAAGTCCCTAACCACATTAAGAAACTTTACTAACCTAAATTACTTTAATTTTATGTTAATGTAAAGAGCCCTATTTACTGAAAAAAAACAAATAAAAAGATAGATAAATAGTGTTTATCAAGTCAATATGATGTAAACATTTCTAAAGTGTTTTACAATTATTATAATATTTCTTGGTGCTGGTAAATTATAAGGTTGTGTTTCAACGAGCCACTTTTTGAAGTTAATAGAGATCACAAAAAGTGGTTGGTGTGTCGTCTACTGTCGCTAGCTTATAGATCCGTTTTAACAATGCTAATAATGTACCTTTTTTACACTGGCATTTTTAACCCACAATTAAACTTCTGTCGCCGTCTGGTGCAGAACCCGTCCACTGACGACGAAATAAATTCACAGCGCTCTTTTTTCCACGGGCCACATGCAACGCGACCACCTTTTTGTTGTCGGTTTAAAATGATTTTTGAAATGAAGCCGTTTGTAGTATCTGTTTTTAATATAATTGGTCTCACTTCATCTAATAACTCACCCAAGAAACGCATTGACAATCTTACACAGCAAAAAAACTTATTAGAAGAACTACGAAGTCATTTGCATATCGTTTAATATTGTCTAAAGCCGATCGCTGGGAATGGGATGAGCCCAAAACTTAAAAGAGATTCTTTTTTCCTGAATTTACGTCTTTAGAAAAACAAAAACAGTCATAAAGCTGTTTCGTCTAGATCCATAATTTATTCAAAAATATAATACTGCAAGGAGCAGACACTGATACAATTTTGACGTCCTTCCGGTCTACATTTTGACGTGAGCAAGACTGCAAAATGAGGCAAGTCGAACTAGTTTTTGTTGCGGATTGGCTACTGTTAAACCAATTTTTGTGATCTCCATTTACTTTAAAAAGGGCCAAAAAGTAACCACCTTGCAGTAAGGATTTTAATATTAATACATTGGTACTTTTAAATAATTATTCTAGAGAGCAGTTCTCTAAAATCAACTTAAAATTATTCACTTTTAAAATTTTACCCTTTATCATGTATTTGCATTGTTTAAATTCACCTTTTGACAGTTAAAATGTCATTAAATATGCGGTTTTTTATATTGCGATCCTAAATATTAAAATAAAGAATTATTTCATCCTTGTTACAGTTTCAAGATAATAAAGGACCATATTATACGCGTCGAGTATGCAGCTGTATTTAAATTTAACTTTTAACTTTATTTATTTATATCTTTTTTATTTTTCAACCCCTGTTTGTTTTCCTAACTATTTATTTTATAAATGATGATAATAGTATAGGTTACTGGGTTAGTTTTGGTTAGGTTTCTCCTTTTTTACCCACTAAGCACATTTGTTCGTTTCCCAATCTCGTAAGCATCTAAATGAAGATAATATTATTAATTAACTCTCTTAAAACTTTGGTAATTCTGGTTATTATGTGTTAGTTAAAGCTAAATTTCCAGCACCAGAATATACTGTTTGTACTCTTTTTTACCCACCCAGCACCACTGTTTGCTCCCCTATCCCGTAAGTTTCTAAATTTAAAAATAATAAAAAATATGTGTAAATATTCCTCATTTTATTTTTTAATAAATATAATACATTAAATTATCTATAAAAATTTTAAAAATCGGCGGCTCCTATGACACCAGACTTCTATAAATATCATCAAACTTCTATCATTACAACAATACACGCCGAGCCACTTCAAAACATTCAATGCGAAATTTTTTCCTATGCCTAAAAAGCAGACGGTCTAAAGCAACAACAAAGCAAGTCCGATTAATCTTATTCAGAATGTTAACCTGCAGGCATTCTTTGTCTATTCTAAATCTGCTATGGTGTAACACAAAAAAGTCAATTTGAACGTATTGGGCTGGCCCGATAGGAAAAAGCATATGTTTGTAATTAACATTTTTAATTAACTGGTTCAAAAAGTTTTCGATTTAAAGTGGACTGTATTTTTGTTAATAAATTTAATTATTAATTAATTAAATTAAGAGAAAGAAAAACGACGATTAGTGGTCCAAGTCTTACCTTATTGGTCTGGATCCAGCTAATGATAACTTGTATGGCACGACGCGGTACCCGGGTACGAGATAGTCTTAGGCGACACACTGGCCCTTTACAGCTTCGAAATCGTACTGATTTGTATTCAATTTTGGCGAGCCCATAAACCTACTATAGACTCGGACCAAGCTAAAATAGCGCGGCAAACAAATAACCGTAGAAAAAATTGAAAAATAAAAGAAAATCCCTTTTGCAATTTAATTATTATTTACGAAATAATTATAATTAATACTTATATTATAAAAATAAAATTAGAACATAAGGAAATATATATTAAGTAAATAAAAAAATATGCGTGTACGGAACAGCATACAACATCAGTTTTTATATGAGTGTTTTTTTTAACTTATTATGTAAACATATTAATTAAATTTTAATTTAAGTATTTTTTTTTAATTATAGAAAACATACGTTAAAAAGTAATCGAACTTTGTATGGAAATAAGCCATATTGATTTCCTAATTTAATAATGTACATTGTATGTTTTCATTATTAAAAAAAGGTTTTTATTTTAATTTCTTATTTAAATATCACTGCATAATAAGGCTAAAGTAAAAAATATATATTTCATTGATTCTCCCTTACGAGCTACTTTTAAGGGCTTTTGTTGTGCTTCACTATTAAAATAATTTATAAAATAGGAGAAAAAACATTAATTAACAAACAAAAATTAATAAATCTATTTTAAATTAACTGAAATTGGGACCAATATGCCTTTTCCCGATACGGAGCTAATTTTAGGAAAACATTTAATAAGGTATACATTTTAGAAAACAAAGCTCTCAAAATATTTTTTATTTAGAAATAAATTAAAAAATATTTTGGTAATATGAATCCCTAGACCAGTAATGAAATGAACTTCATGATAAGAACGCCTTTAAAGCTTTTTTAGAGGGGTTCCTTTTAACGAGTCTATCTCGAATATTCATACCGCCATGTTTCGGGTGTCTGTCTGGGTAAACGCGCCATAGTCAAGAAACCATAAGGCTAAAACACATGTTTCGGGTATCGGGCTAGGCGGGTTACCTGAGTGGCTTTCCAGTGACGCAAACAGAGCGCTCCCGAGTAGCTCAGGAGCATTTCTGTTCTACTTTATGGCGTTCCAGTGACGGAAAGTGTTATGCACCTGAGCTACTCCGTTTTTCTTTCCCCTTGCCCCTCATGCACCAACCCCTCTTTTGATTTTTGTGCTTTAAACGTGTTTTTTATTGGTTAAGGATGGATTTTTAAAATTATTTATTTAAAATGGAATTAGATATGAAAAAGAAATTATTATTATAAAGCCAAGAAAGGTTAAAAACAACGAAATTTTTAAAATTTCTTAAAGTATCTATCTTTCCTTGTCTAAGGATGCGTTCCAGTGACTAACTTTTTAGAGCAGTTCAAGAGCTTCAAGCCCTGGAGCGGGAAGGACAAAAATTTTCGTCACTGGAAAGCCACCCTGACTGTAACCCTTACGATTTTTCGCACAATGTTTAAAAACTGCCTGTACCAAAAACATTGTGGTAAACTTATCCGACAAAAAAAGTGGTGCGTTTGCCCAGACCGACACCCGAAACATTTGACATTGACAGGTTTGGTTTGCTTTCATATATGGCGGTATAAATATTCGTGGTAGACTCGTCAAAAGGAACCCCAATAAAAAGTGTTTAAAAGTATTCTTATCATGAAGTCCATTTTATTACTGGGCCAGGAACTTATACCTTACTAAATATGTTTTAGCAATTACCTTTTTGAATAATTTCGTTTTAAAGAATATGAAAGAAACATTTAGACAGCGTGATAGCATGTCAAAATTTCCCAAAATAAAGACTTTAAGAGCATTATTCAAAAAAACTAATGTATACGTACACATAATCCTTGCAAACTTTAAACTTAAATATAGCTTTTTCATTACCATTGCCTTTATCCTATCAATTAAACGTATAAGCCATTTTATGTAAGATTTCTACTTATTCCCGCAGTATCTGAAAACATCTTTACCTGTGGCTTGACATCTTACAGAGCGAATTTAAGCAGTTTCTTATCGGAATTCGACTTAAGGCTGATTAAGAGGTTTAGTAATGAAGATACTGCAATATTGGTTTTAGTAATTAATGTAGATAAATCGTCGCCCGTCGTTACTTGGTAAATATTACGCGAATTAATCCGGCATTTACTGGCGTGTAAAAGATTTTCTTTAAATATCTCTTACCTACAAAGTCTATTAAAAATAAAAGTAAAACAAGAAACTGAAATAAAGAAGACAGTTTAAAAATTAATGTAAATTAAAACATTACCCACATTTATTTCATAAAGACTAAAACAAATTCCCTGTTTTTAATAACCATTGCTAAACGAATCTAATTTTGAGTTTTAAAAATTCTTTAATTTTTCACAGATTTAAGACGTAAAAATGTTGAACGCAAACACATCTCTTAAAAATAAGATCGAATTACGGGAATGAGAATGTAAAAAAATTATATCACGACTAAAAATATACAACCAGCTGCCCCAAACTACTATCATTTAACATTAAAGATTACTATGAAGTGCTTGCCCGACCTAAAGGTCACAAGCAAAAACATCCAGTGTATTTTCAGAAAGACAATTTTTATTCCAAAAATTTTTGAAGGAGATGTGTATATTGCAATTTTAAATGCCACTAAAAAAAAGACCCAAGCTGCAGGAAACAAATGACGTAATATAAACCGTCGTCAAGTTTACGTAGCAATAAATGTCGTAATATTATTGCTAATGTTTATAAACCTTAAAATAACACAAGAAACGATAGAATAGAACTTCTTTGGATACCTAAATGTCTGGTAGCGGGAATAAATAACCGCACATAACCGCAACGAGCCCGCAGCCGTGCGTTTCCCTACTGAAATAGGTAGTAGGGGGATGCGATGCAAAAGTTTTGTATTTAATCAAATTGCAGTAATATGAGTCAATTATGCCACGCTATAGATTACACCTGATCGTAAAAAAAACTTTACGAATAAGGTGCCACAGTTTTAAGGTTTGGCAACACATAACCACACCAAAGACAGCACCGTACGACGGTCCCTGCCCGACCACATAACCCGCACCGCATTTTATCAAGTAAACACACATCAACGACCAACGGTTGAACGTCACGCAGCGTCGGCTGCGACGCATTTTTAATTACTCACTTTGCATCGTACTTGTAATGTTTATAGTTTACTTGATTTCTCGAAATATTATAAAAAAATTAAAACAAAAAATAACAATGTATTTATAAGTTTTACTCACATTATTATTTACAAGATGTAACGAAAAAATGATTTTTACATTTTTTAATACTTATTAAATCATTTCTTTTATATTGTTTCTTTAGAACAACTAACCTTTAACCTCTTACTTTTTATTTTTATACGTAATGAACTGAAATAAAAGGTCATACCGGGTAAACTCAAAGCTTAGTTCGAGGAACATCGGCGCTATCCGACCCACGTATGATTTCATTGGCTGGGCATGTTTCAGACCGTACGATGCAACGTACCATCACCGTCGAAATTAAAAATGTCGTGCTCCGATATGGGTCTTGTAGGACATCGGTGCGGTTATGTGTGGCCAGACTTTTACCTATACTACACTAAAAGTTTGGATAAAAAGAAACAGAGATAAGTAGAAAAATCTGTTTTAATTAAACAAAGAGATATACATAAGGCAATAGACTTAGCTTTGCTAAGCGTGCTTTTGAATTTTGCCGAATTAATTTGCCCCACTTTCCTCTATCACCGTGAATTCGGGATCGGTGCGGTTATGTTTGGCCAGACCTTAAAATGGAAAATTAATTAATTTTAACATCACAGGATATAGCGGCTTTACTTAAAAAATCAATTTTAAATTAATTTTTATTATTATCAAAATAAGTTATTGATGACTAAGAAACTCTTAGAACACCAAAATTTATAATTTTCTAAATACAATGCCAATTTAAATGAGGATATTATTTTTCATTTCTACTAATTTAACTCATGAACATTTACATCAGATTACTTCTTAAACAAAGCTTATTTTAAATAAAACAAACTTAAGCTAAAAATACAAAACTGAACTAAGTGTCATCCCTAATTCTCTCAAATAACAGAAGCGACCGTTGCTTCATGTAAAATTTAAACCTTAACTTAAGATAATAAATTCCTATATTTTATTAACAGAAAAACCTAGAAAACTTAAAATAAATTACCAGCAAAAACTTTTCATGAAATTATTCTTTTCCAACTCAAGAAAATTTTAAAATTCCACATCAAAAATAATCACTCGCGAAATATTAGCTCTCAAACGATAAATTCAAACGGCTAAAAAGCGTCGGTCTTTCTTTGAGGAATGCGCTTTGATATTATGCAACGTTCATTTTGCAGAGTGCATCTGCATATCATTTAAAATTTCTGGGTTCATTTATCTGGCAAAAATACGATTGAAATTTAATAATTTTTTAAATAAAAATTTAATTTATTTTACTTATTAAAAAAATTATAATGTAGAAGAGCTGAATCCTTATAAAATAAAGAAAATGTTACCATTTTGATCGCGAATACCTTTTAAACAAATAAGGTTATCAAGATGCGGATTTTGCAGAAAGCCTGGGATTTTTAAGGTTTTTTATTATATCCTCGCCATTTAGTTGTGACATTTAGTTAACACAAAATAAAATGGCCGATTTTTCCGATATAGGGCGACTTTGTTATTTTAATTGGACCAGTATGTATATATTTTGACCATCCTAAAACTCAATCTTTCTCCTTTAAAAAAATGTCACAAAAGCTATAAATATTTTAAAAATAATGTATTTTTTTAAACGATTTCATGGCATGCAACGTTACACGAAAAATGCACAACAAAGCTTTTCACAATATATTCACAATACTAATACAATTTTATAAAAATGCAATTTAGCTCTAGTGCAACTATTACTTTGTGAATAAAGTATAGATTGAATGTCATTTTTTTTTGTTACCTTGTATGTAGAACATTTTCATTGTCATATAATACTGTTACATGCCATGCAGTCAATTTTTAAAAATCAATAAAGCCATTATTTCTTTGAAATAAATATATCTTATGTTAAATTTTTTAAATGGGAAAGATTCAGTTTTTAGAATTCCAAAAAATAAACATATTGTTTCATTTAAAATAAGAAAGTTGCCATTTATCTAAAAATCGGCAATTTTGTTTTTGTGGAAACGGAATGTCACAACCGAATAACAAAGAAATGCTAAAAAACTTTTAAAAAATCTAAGGCTTTCTGCACAAACCGCATCCTGATAACTTAATTTGCTTTTAAGTTATTCGCGATCAAAATGGGTTTAAATATTATAGTCGGACAACCTGTATTAACAAACCGTATTAGTACAAGATCCGAATAGAAAGCGACCTTCATCCATTTGTCTACCGGATAAAAAGTGTTTTTATTTAAGATAGTATTTAAACGGTATCGCCATAGGATTGACTAAAAATTATGGTCAAGGCTATACAGTGGTGTTCCCTAACTACGGTACGAAACTTAAGGAGGTGATTTTTTATGACTTTATATAAAAAAGGTCCTATGAACATATCGTCGTTGATCTTGCATAGTGGCGTAAGCTCCAAAATTTCAAATTTAAATTAGAAGCACCAAAAGATCTCCAACGGGGTAATCTATGATCTGGCATACGCGTATCTCCATTCCTTATAGATTCTTGATACTATCTTACTTTCAGTGGGCGTAAGCGTCGTCAAATTAAAAACGAAATCTAACAAAGAGGCGTGAATCCATAATATGAATATACGCCCGTTTGCCTGATCTTCAGTTAGCTGCAATGTGATATTCGCCCAAGTGTAAAAAGATATTCTTGCATCAGCGAAAGAAAATCGAATATATAGAGGTATTGCTTCTAAGAAGCCAGCTTAACACAGAAAAATAATTAAATTGTAAACATATTTTATCAAGATAATTTTTGATTCAACAAAATGTGTGTGATACCCAAAATTATGAAAACTTACATCTAGCGGGTGTTTTATTGTTTCTTGAATTGTCTAATCGCCAAATTCTATTGTGATTGTAGTTTGCAATATATTGTATCATCCGATTTATTCAAAGGCAAGTGTTATTATTTTAATTATTTGTGTTCTTTTAACGTTATACTAGGTAAGAAATGCCAAAATAAGTAATTTTTATTTGGCAGTTTAGGTGATGTTATTGTGTTTACGGGCATTTGCGGAGAGGGTGGTAACTGGTAATAAATCAGGCTTACTTTTACTTCTGTTAAAATTATTATTCAAATTAATTTCTTAATTCTAATTTTTCTAAATTTGTTTCTTTTTCATTTGTTTGACCGACAATACCAACTTTGGATCGCTAGGTTTTGTTAGGCATATTTTTTTTTATTTTGAAGACCAGCATATTTAATAATTGTTTCAATTATTTCTCAATAGTTCTTTGTTTTTTAATCGTTAAAACGGTTTGTTTTTTCTATTACTGATCTTTTTATTACAGGAAATAAACAATGTGGATGGAGAGCAAAGGGAGGTACCCTTTCAGAAAATAAAGAAAGGCAATAAAAGGAGGATTGAACACGATAAAAGAACTGCGAAAGAATCTTACATAAATGCCAGCTTTTTATATTTTATTAAATACCAAGCAAATATCATTTATCCGAAAGAAAAGTGATACAACCCAAAAACCATTTTTTTTCGAAATAAACAAAAAAATATTTTTCAATCATAATTAAGCTGTTTAATTTAAATGGTAAATTAAAAGATTTGTAAATTATAAACAAAGAACATAGTTGGAGAGCTAGTGAACCCTTCGAGTAACGTTAGACCTGTAAGGCTGGAAATTTGTATAGCGTATATATAGATATATATATATATATATATATATATATATATATATATATATATATATATATATATATATATATATATATATATATATATATATATGAGTCATAGTATTTTATGTAGTATTTATTAGTTTTGAGAATATGGCTATCCAAATCAGCCACACCTTTCAGTTCGCCTGGCATGTACTTGTGCTTATCAAAAACGCCTGTCTGCGGTACTGAAAAAAAATACAATAGTAAAGAGTGCAGCTTGATAACTGATGAGCAGAGGCAGGAAATATTTAACGCTTTTTATGGTACAAGGAGCTTGCAACTGCAAAGGAAGTTTATTGTTCGACACGTGCAGATCATGGATATCAAAAGAAAAAGAACAGAAAAAGAATTTCACGTAGGAAGAATACATGGACATACCACCTTCCAAAAGAAGAGGGAATGTCCACAGTTTGTAAAACAATGTTTTTAAACATGTTGGGAATTTCTGTAAAAACAATGCGCACGACTTTGGCTAAAATAACAGAAGAAGGGATAGTACAGCCTGAGAGGCGCGGAGGGGGTTATGAAACGCTAAAAAAAATGATGTAAAAATGAGAACTTCAGTATTAGAACATAATAATAAATTTCCTTGAATGGAGTCCCATTTTTGTAGACAGTCTACTACACTAGAGTACTTACACGCTGATTTGAATGTTACAAAAATGTACTATTTTTACCAAAACGAAAATATTTACCAACCACATTGTAGTTATCATTTATACAGACGCGTTTTTGAATCGATTTTTTTTCCATCATCCCAAAAAGATCAATGCACATTGTGTTTAACTTATAGGCAAGCTAATGGAATGAGAAAGTTAGAACTTGATTATAATATTCATACTGCCGAAAAAATCTCTGTTCGAAGAAAGAAGAAAGAAGCCAAGGAAACATCAAAGTTAAATCCTACCGTTGTGGCTAGTGCTGTATTTGACCTACAACAGGTTATACAGCCCCCAAAAGTAAAGAGAGTGCCCTATTTTACCGTCGCCGCCTCTTTTCTTTCAACTTCACCATTTACAATATCGGATATAAAGAATGCTATTGTTATCTTTGGGACGAAACCATTAGTAAGCGAGGGGCTAACTAAATATCAACATGCGTTGCAGCCTATCTAAAACATTTTCAAATTTTTTTAGGGATCTTCCTTATTATAATAATAAGAGCTAATATCGTTAAAGTTCAAAAAAATTTATTATTTTTATGTCAGAATATAGGAATGTTTGAGTTTTTAATACCGATTGTTGTTAATGTTGATTTTTTTATTTTTATTTTCAATATAAGTTGTTTCTTTTAATCCATTCTTCTGAAATAAATGTATTCATTTTCGAAATAAATGTTTTAGTTATATTACAAAATCCACGTTACTTGCTTGAAAGAGCTAAGGTTGGCCGCTACCGATTGTAATTGTTAAATATTTCTATCTGGGCGTATACCGTATACCGCCACATTATGAATCTAACAAAAAGGCGTATGTCCATTTAGTGCCTTTTCTATAACATTAGGTTGAATCTACCCAAATTCTAATAATATAGTTTCAATCTATACCCGTCAGTGTAGCTTAATATTATATGACAGAAAAGGTTAGGTAATTATTGTTATAAGTAATTGTTAGAAAGAGAGGTTAAAAATGTTTAATTCGTTCTCCTGTAAAATTAAGTGATTGTCGCTTACGCAACTATGCCAGATCAGCGACGATAAGTCCGGATTTGCTTTATTTCTAAGATATAGGGCGTTAAAGTTTTTTGAAAAAAGGCGATATTGTAAAATATCTTAAAAACTTTTTAGCCCATTTACATTAAATTTAGTACACATATTTAATGTAATGGGACTCTTGTGAAGCTCTACCTAAATTAAGATTATTGGATCGAGTGGCGTCTCAGTGGGCACCACAGCCAATATTATTGAGAAAAAAGGGTTTACTGACTGTTTATGAAGTTTTTTTTCCTATTAAGCAATTAAAAATAAAACTTTTTAATCTCTTGTGTTTCTCGTCTCTCGTTTTTTTAAGAAAAAAAAATTAAATCCATTAAGTAATTCTAGAAAGTATTTATAAACAACATAACATTAAATTCAAAATTAATAAATAATAGTTTAAAAAACACGCTTTTATATGCAACCGAGGCTAAAAATTAGAAAATAATTTTTCCCTTGCAAGAGAGTTTGTCACTTTGAAGACGTAAGCGTGGGGTGCATTTTACTATAGGGTGATTCACGGTCGATGGTAGGTTAGACGTTTATGGAAAACGGAACATAGAATTTTTCTGAAAATTTGGCATCTTACATTTTCTTACCTGTTCTATCGATCTAAAATATTTTCAGCATTGCGACGTTGCCGCTTTTATCAAAATGTCCTAGAAACTTTATTTTTTAAATGGAATACCCCTTATATTAACAAGTTTTTATATTCGCCCTTTTATTATAATACTTTTTTGTTACTATTGCCCTATACCTATCTCTATCGGTTTTCGAGATAAAAAATAATTTGTGTTAAATATGGTCCAAAACATGGCCCTAATTAAACTTAAGTAAATTAGTGCTCTCAATTCATGAAAAGTTGATGTTTTTGTGGTAGTTTAGACAGACACGATGTATTTAATTTACACCGAGAAATCGACTCCATATCATACAGAGCGTGCTAAAATTACTATTATTTCCGTTATTCTTAAAAGGGGTCAAAAGATCATTTTTTCAAATGAAACCCCCTGTATATTACTCAAAAAATTAAAGATGAAGAAGAACGCTTTAAGATGACATATCATGTTCCTATACCTAAATCATCAAGTTTTCTTAATAAGCCGCTTTTTTGTGAAAAATTATTTTTAAAGAATTTAATTTTAAGTAACCATGGAAATATCAAGCTTATGACACTTTGGTGACTTTTATAAGTAACTTATAAACAGTTATTGACAGTCTTTAAAATAATCTTCCAAAATGAAACGTGATAAAAAAATGGGGTTTCAAGAAAAATTTGAACTAAATGTTTTCTGTATTTTTAAGAAGAATAAAATTAGCTTTTTATTTATGATGACACACTCAATGCTCAGAGATATCTCAAAATACTAAGGAAGACTGTTACCGTTTTTGTCGATAATTTGTCTTTAGAGGAATATAGGAATTCGTGGTTTCAACTGGACGGATCGCCAGCTCATTGTACCCAGGAAGTTTCCAGGGAACTTTACGAAATGTTTGACGATCGTTGGTTTAGGCGCTTGGGGCCATGGGATTGGCCACCGAGATCACCCGATTTCACGCAGCTTGACTTTTTTGTTTTTGGGTGTTTTAAAAGAAAGGGTGTACATTACTCCAGTGCCTACTAAAGAAGAACTGCGACGGCGAATAGTGCGGTGTATTGAAGATCTGGATCCCCATCAAATTAAAAAAGCAACCACAAGTCGTGTACAAAAGCACATTTTAAAATGTTTAAAATGTAATGGACATTTTCAGCATTTATTTTAAAAATTTGTTATTTTAGTTGTTATTTTAATTCGTCCTAATTATGTTATTTTCTGTACTTTCACATGTTAATTTAATTATTTTATAGTCGTACAAACCTCTCGTTCATTGGTCTTAATTCAGGATACATTTGGTTAAATTTTTTGCAACTTCTGGCAATGATTTGATCACACGGTCCGTGTAAAATAAATAATTTCATAAAATTCAAAGTCACCAAACTGTCATAAGCTTGATATTTCCATGGTTACTTAACATTAAATTCTTTAAAAATATTTTTTTACAAAAAGTGGATTTATTAAAAAATCTTGATGATTTAGGTATAGGGACATGATATGTCATCTTAAGGCGTTCTTTTTCATCTTTAATTTTATTGAGTAATATACAGGGGGTTTCATTTGAAAAAATGATCTTTTGACTCCTTTTAAGAATAACGGAAATAATAGTAATTTTAGCACGCCCTGTACGATATGGAGTCGATTTGCCGGTGTAAATTAAATACATCGTGTCTGTCTAAAGTACCACCAAAACATCAACTTTTCATGAATTGAGAGCACTAATTTACTTAAGTTTAATTAGGGCCATGTTTTGCACCATATTTAACACAAATTATTTTTTATCTCAAAAACCGATAGAGATAGGTATAGGTCAATATTAACAAAAAGTTTTATAATAAAAGGACGAATATAAAAACTTGTTAATATAGGGGTGTTCCATTTAAAAAAATAAAGTGTCTAGGACTTTTTGATAGAAGCGGCAACGTCGCAATGCTGAAAATATTTTAGATCGATAGAACAGGTAAGAAAATGTAAGATGCCAAATTTTCAGAAAAATTCTGCGTTCCGTTTTCCATAAACGGCTAACCTACCATCGACCGTGAATCACCCTGTATAAGACGTACCTAATGTGGATTTTTCGGGTTATATCCTCCATTTTTTAAAGTGCGCTGCTCATTGCAGATTACAATTAAGAAAGTAATTACCTATTATTTAAAATAAATAAATTTTACAAAAAAAAAATAAAAATATGATAATTTTTAAACATAGACCAAAAAGTTGATTGTTCCATGTACACTTTTGAAGTGCTTTACTACTTCCTATTTTAAAAAATCGCATTATTAGCCTGTTTACTGCATACTATTTTTATTCCTTTTTCATTTTCTGTTGTAGTTTTGTAAAAGCGTATATCGATTTTAAGCTAAACAAAATTTTTACACAAAACTAACTTCAATTTTACAAAATAAAACTATATGTTTAACCAATTTGGAAGGATCTTGTTTATTTAGGCAACTCTCTGACAATAAATAATACCAAAAGGCCGCCAGCTATAAAAGCAGAAATGGCGAAATTTAAGAATACCGGATAAAGGAAGCAGTGCTGATGGCGTCGTCAATTTTCGGCTTCAGCAACACGTCGCACTATGGTCGATTTTTGTAAAATTGTGGCAAAAAAGAAATATCAAATCTTTAAAAATTAAGTAAATTGTCAATAGTCTACTTCCTAACATTCTATTCTATTAGTTGGCTGTGACCATTCTGAATTTTTCACTTGTTTTAATCTCTACGCCATCTTTAAATTAAGCCAAGTTTTCTATGCAGTAAACGTTATTCAATGATATAACATTGTCTTATAAAGATTCCTTGTATTAAAAAATTTCTTGTAGAATTTTTAAACTGTTTAGTGGGATTAGTGTTTAGTCAGGTATGTATATAGTGTTTCATTCATTTATTGAAATTTTGTTTTCTATTTTACTAACACATTTAATCAAGTGTATAAAAATTATAGCAAAGTAGCCATTTAAAAAGCATTTTTTATGTTCCGCTAACGACCCTCTTATAATTTGTATCACATTATCTTCTCTAACTGTTTAGTTTTCTGGTTACCAAGAAAAGTTTTGCGACTTTTGCGCTTTTTTAATAAACTTTAAAATATTAGTGCAGGGTTATAGACTCCACCAGCTTCTTTATTTTTCTAGCTACAAAAACATTTAATTTAAGAAGTTGTAGGATTGTTATCCACAGAGTTTGCAATGTATTTTTAAATTTATACAAGGTAGCTTAAAAAGTGTGAGAGATTATTAATTTTTTTAATAGAATACCATATACAGGGTGTATGTCTAGTTTAGGTGATGCGCACTTTTGCTTTTTCCGAAATGGCAGAGTGCTGCTAGTGCTTTTACCGCGATGAAACATTTCAGTTGTTTCTGGGATACAGGGTGATTTGTTAAAAACACTTAAACTTATTTTGTTGGAATATTTCAAAAACTATTGATTTTCGAGACATACATTAAATATTTTATGAACCACAAACTAATAACTAGACAGTTAGTAAGGTCGATTTTTGTATTGTCACTAGTTGGTTAAATATATTAAAAAGTGAAGGTGATTTGAAGGTTAATGAAGGCGAATTTAACCTTCGATTTACCTTCACTTCACCTTCACTTCACCTTCACTTCGCCTTCACTTTTTATTTCCGTTAGATAGCTCTTGAAAAGTTAAGATAGGAAAGTGAAAGTCGTTTTGCTCTATCTTCAACTGTTTTTGCTTGGTAAATCGTCAAAGTTCAAAAATTCCGATTTTCAATTGTTAATAACTCCCAAACTATTTACTTTAGGTATAGGAATATGATAAGCCAATATGCTTAGAATTTTATGTAGATTCGAAAAATGCAAAATATACAGGGTGTCCCATTTAAAAGAACTTGTTTTTGGTGTGCCATGTTTTTTGGCTCACCCTGTATACTTCAAAATAATTTTAAAAAGTAGCTAAAATAGCAGTCTATAACATAGTTTTTGTTTGGAATCAAAATTCTCAATAGTATGGATACTATGGAATCCTGTATATAGGTTGTCGTTCATGCCAAGTTTCGAAACATCCTGTATAAAACTTATTAAGATATCAATAAAGCTTTTGCCACTTAAAATGATTATAATTTGTGTGTTTGCTAAGTTTTGGAATGATAAAACAACATTTTTGATCTTCTTTTTAATTTATGCCACGTTTTAACAATAATCGGCCAGCGTCGCAGTGTCGGCTTGGGTTCAATATAATTTTAAACAGTGCACAAAAAAGTAAATGCACAGGGGTTTTCTGGCAAATTTTAAATTAAAATTCTTTTAATTTTCCACTATAACTGAAATTACACTTCTATATTTTTTTTATTAGGATTAGAAAAATGGTTACAGTTACAAAACAAAATGAATATTTAGGAAACAGAATGGTTATTATTCCCCACTATCGTAATTATGCAGTGTGTCCTAGGATAGGTATTACAAGAGACCAAAAATTTTGAATATTAATACGTAATTTTGAGAAAACTGGTCGCATGGTCCAAAACCAATAAATACAAATTTTTATTCCAATTGGTATTATACAGGGCGACTTATAACTAAAAATATAAAAAATGCACAGAAGCTTACTACTTTTATATACAAAAATAAAACAAAATTGTATAAGAACATGTTGTAGAGAATTTAATTTTATGTCATAATTTGAGGTTAAAGCATAAGAGTGAAAAAAATAATTTTTATTTTTTTCCTTACGCATTACAACTAAAATAATGGGCAAGAGGAAGCAAAATTTTAAAGAAAATAAAATAATTTTAAATATTTTTGTTTTTAATTCGCTGCCTAACGCCAAGTATAAAATTTAATTCTCTACAACATTTACATATACAATTTTGTCCTATTTTTAAAAATAAGGGTAGTTTACTCTTGGTCATTTTTATATTTTTAGTTATAACTCGCCCTGAATATTACCAATCGAAGTAAAAATTTTATTTATCAGTTTTGGACCATGTGATCAGTTTCCTCGAAAGGACGTTTAAAAATTCCAAAATTTTTGGTCCAATTGTCCTTTTGTTGCACCTATCCTTGGACACACTGTATAGGAAAAAGATATTTTCCTTTTTCAACATTTAAGGCCGCGTACAGACGTGTGTAATGCAACGTGCAACGCAACATGCAATGCAGAAAAGCATCTTAAAGCCGTTGCAACCTTCTGTGCAAATAGGATTATCCACATTTAAAACGAACATGTAAACCAACGAGATTATACGGCAAAATCTTTTTTATTTTAACATATTGCTTGATATAAAAAAGCCTGCCAACCAAAAGATATCGTTGCGGTTAGAAAACTTGGCTTTTATAAAAGAAACGGTGTCACAAAATTTTGAGCAAATTTTTATTCCTCTTTAGAACTTTTATTAATTCAAGTATTTTCTCTTTCGTCTACATTTTAACCTCGTTTTTATTGTTTTTGCAACGTTCAAACGGATACTGCGATACCACATCGAACGCCCTTGTATTTGTGCAAAAAACCCGACATCAGGGTCCTAATTCTCGAGCATAAGAGAACGGACTCGACACAGCACCAAAATGATCGGCTGTTTTCCTTACAGTCGCGTGATGGGAGCAGTCGTTTGCGTTCAAGAATACCCATTTAAGCTTTTCGAGAAAGCTCCGCCCACTTTTCTCATAAGAACGCTGTTCCCCAGTTTCAAGAATAAGACCCTGGCCCTGGGTGAATCGCGACGAACTTTCCAACGCGCATTACGCGCAACCGTCTAAAAGAGTGAATATTGATGAATTGCAACTTATATGATACCCGCCTGTACGCAGCTTAAAGAAGAACTTCTGCTTTTCAGATTGCTGGTGGAGAGGGTACTGGTGAATGACATGAAAAGCAAAAGTTTTCTCAAAAAAGGATATTTTTTTCATATAGGTACTCCTAATAAATGGTACACAGAAAAATTACAGTTTTCTTCTGGTTAAATATTAGGATTTAATCAAACATACCATTATCCATAAAACTCGCTATCTAGGGGTTTTTGACATAGGCTATTCATATGTGATAATAATTTTTATGTGTAAACTAGAGGGCGCTGGTACAAATAACTAAAAATTAAACACCCTGTATCTTGAGAAGGAAAAAATTGCGGATTCATGATTATATAAACTTTTCTTTATATTTTCTGCTGTAGAATTCGCCCTTAATTTTTTCCACAACATTCTGTAACATCCTGTATAGACCAATAACAAACACCAACTAGAACTAACATCAGAAGGAGAATATAGGTTTTCAAGCCCAGGGAATTTTGAAAACAAAGTAGCGAAATAAAGACAACTAATGTTTATTAAACTAATCACTGACGTGGATAATTTGTCCGTCTCTAATTCCTGGGATAATCTTAACAAACTGCAAAAGTACGGGTAGCTGAACGAGAAGGATTTTAGGCGGGTAGGGAACGGATGATCTGGATAAACGATGCCGAATTTTCAGGAGATAACACCCAAGAATTATAGAGATTTGCTTTAAATTGGCGGAATTTAGTCCAATAGTTTTCCATCTTACAGGGATATTAAGAACAAACTTTAGTTTAAAAACAATAAACAGGGTTATCCAAGTGTCCGGGCCTGGTAACTTTGCTATTTTACTACATGGTTTAAATTAGCAAACTTATAGCAAACACTCTTTAATCGTTATTTTGAGTTAGAGATTAAATTAGTACGTTTTAAATGTGACACTCTTTGTATTTACCAATCAAAAGTTTTTTTAATAGTCCTTAAAAATACTACATGTAATAAAACAAATTTTCAATAGTTACACCGGGAGAACCAAATTTTTAGTTCGAGGTCTAAATGACGTCACGCGTACTTTATTCACGGTGTAAACACTTGAGTATTAAAATTTGCTACTCCAATTCAGTCCTTTTCAAATGGGGGTGACCAAATATGATTTTCCTTGGTGTAAACACGTCGGACTTTTTTAGTGAACCAAAACGACAGCCTTGATCTTTGATAGTGCGCATTTCGATGAAAAAGACGTTGAATTTCAGTCTTAACCTAATAATTTTGTTGTTTGTTTATATTGTTTAAAATTTTGTTGATATTTAACCAAAACTGTTTGCGTATTCTATTTTCATATGGAATTTAAAAGCGATACAGTTTTAAAAGATAAAAAACGAGGTTAGGTTCTGGTCATATGTTCAGCTGTCTTTTGGTATTAGGATTAAACGTGAATTAAATTGATCCATAAACTAAGTAGGTGTAAACACTAGTGAACTAACAAAAATAAGTCCTAGGTTTGGTCCACGGATCTAATTGGTCCTCGCGGTGTAAACTAGGCTATTGTTTTAATAAAACAACCTGTATATTCTGAACATTAAAAGTTTTTTTTAAGAGCTTTAGGAAAATAATATACAGTGTGATTTTTAACCTGTTCTCATAAACTTTGCTAAGGACAATGACTATGAAAAAAAAATCCTAAAATATTTTTAGTAAGTAAGATAATCAATTATTTTAAAATAAATAAAATAACGCGAATTATAAAGACAAATAATAAAAAGTTAACTATTTTCATTTTAGAAATAATTTTATACAGCTTTTACACAGCATTGTAAAATATATCGGCTAAATTTTATTAAAAAAATAAACAATTAACATAATAATAATGTTTGCTATTCCTAGTGGTACACTTTCCTATCAGTTGTGATTTTATTTTTAAGTCATAAGAGTTCGAATAAAGGCTTATAGTGATTATTTTTGAAAAAAAATAGGTGAGTACTTTATTTTTTTATTATTAGTCATTGTTTTTTACTTTAATCATACTTTTTTAAAAATTTTAAGTCATTTTTTGTCTTTAGCAATAATTTCCAAAGTTCATGCTTATAATCTCTTACATATCTACAGCCTACAGCACTAAACTTTTAAAATAATTTTTACATTTAGGTGCCTACATATATTTCGCAAACTATAAAAGATTTGGTATTTTTTAAAATCTTTTTTAAAGGTAATACAATATAAGGGGTATATTTATATTTATCTACAAAATGCTATTTTACACTTTTTTAATCACATATGAAGACTACAGGGGAAAAACAGGGCTTAGTCCCAAAAATTGCTAAATCAAACTATTCAAAGAGAATGGTAGGTCTAAGTGTATAGTATCTATATACCAGACAATGCAGGGAAAAACGTGATGAGTCTCTCGTAATACCAAAAATTAGTATCAGGTTACTGACGCTAAGTCAATAAACAATTAATGACAAATCACATTTTTCCCCTGTATTTTTGATGTTTTGACACTTCGGCCCCATGTGGTGAAGTACCGAATAGTTATTTGTCGCACGGGTCATTATGGAGTTGGAAAAATTTAATAGTTTTAACATGGTGTTAAATAAATAAGCAGTAGGCAACTTGACTTGTTATAGTGGCGTTTCTTTACCTAAAATTCATTTTCTGTAAAAAGTGGAAAAAATGACTTAACACGTTTTTCCCCTGTGGTCTTTATATGATATTTCTTTAAAACTCGCTGAAAGTTCTTTTAAATAATAAGAATAAACAGGATATTTTATTTAAATAAATGCTAGTTTTCGCTTAAACTTAAAGAAACGATGTTTAATTGTTTTTCCAATCTTTAATCTTAAAAAGCGCTTAAAAAGAGTTTGCTGACTTAAATTTTGTGTTAAAACTAATAACAAAGTAAATACTGGAGGACACTTAATTGACTTAGTATTATTAAATAACCCTGTACGGTAATACTGGTTGCAACAATAAATTACTAAAAACGGCATGATCAGCAAAACGTAATTTTTAGGATTTATGGTCAAAGCTAATAATAACTCAAATATTTATTTTAATTATTCAGATCTAATAACAACATTTGCCTGCATAATTTCCATTTGCGTATTATTTAAATTAATAATTTAAATTTTATTAACAATGTTTTATTTATATTTTGCATTATATTAAACAGGTTTTTACATTTTCGTAAATTTTCTACATAACAAAAAATATCCGTATATGCTTTAGTTCAGCTTCAATTTACAAAACAAATGATCAAATTATTTTAATATTCCATTTTTCAGATAATGGAATTTATCTGATGGTCAATGAATTTTAAAGGATAAACAACAAATACAACATTAAAAAATCATATACAGGGTTAGTAGAAAAAAACCGAAACGGTGGATTATCTCAGGAACCGTTAGATATAAATAAAGCAAATTTTGTGCGAAGGAGTAACTGAACATAAAGAATTTAAAAAATATATTTCCAAGGTTGCCAAGTTCATACCTTTCTCTCTAGGTTCGGGAATTTTAAAATTTTAAATAAACCATCCTACTTTTAAATATTGTTATTAATTACTTGTATCAACTTTATTATGAGCTAATAATATTCTTTTTTTACTCCTGCCAATTTCGAAGATATGGCATCAAGCTTGAATACAGCAACGACCAGGTATGGTCAATTATCTTAAAAACGATCCAACCGAAATTCGTCAAAATCAGTGCAGGGGAATAACTGGACATTTTAAATTTAGAAATTGCATTTGCGATGTTTCATAATTAAATTTTCTAATTTCCTTTCTTTGACTTTTTTATTCATCTTAAAAACGTCGTAATAATGCTATTTATGAATTCACCCCTATACCAATTTTGACTAATATTGGTTGGATCGTTGTTTAGATAATTGACCATACCTAGCCGTTTTTGTATTAATTTCTAAAAAAGCAAGATGCCATATCTCCGAAATTGACAGAAGTGAAAAACGATAATATCAGGCTATAATAAAGTTTATACAAGCAATTGATTACAATAATAAAAAATAAAGTATTCCCTTAAAAATGTAAATTTCCTTAACCTACAAAGAAAACTATAAACTTGGCAACCTTGCAAATTTAATTTTTTAATTCTTTATGTCCAGTTACCTTGGCACAAAGTTGGTTGATTTATATTTGACGGTTGCTGAGATCATCCACCGTTCCGGGTTTTTCTACCAACCCTATATTGTTTTAAATAGCGCCAAAAAAGCTTGTTGCCCTTTATCTTAAACTGATAATTTAAATAAAAAAGCTTATTTTAAAAATAATTTACCCCCTTTAAAGATAGTTTAAAAAAACCTGCCTTGTTATGATATTCCTCTTAACTCTTTCCCCAAACCAATTTCGCCTGCTTTACAGGAACGTGCCAATGAGACTGCGACCAATCGTGGTAAATAAGATAGAAACCAAGCTTATTTTATTACTAATTAGACAAACATCGTTGTCCAGAGGTAGGACATTAAATCCTGCAGTTGATACCGTTACTGAAGTTGCATTTAGTAAATATCATCAATTTACTGAATACCGCTAAACAACGATGTTTATCTCATAAGTAGACGCTTGGTTTCTATGTAGAGTTGTTAAAGAACAGGCAATAATGATGAACAGGTTCGAACAGTTCCCTTCCTACCCAAGAACAGGTTCTGTAAACCTGTTCAGTTGTTCATCTGTTCTTTTTAACAAGTTCTTGACAATGAGGTGGAGACTGGACATATTAGGCATTAATTCATTCACTTACTGGTTCACCCGTTCACCGTTCACCGTTTACCCTTATCGATTGAAACTATCCCAAACATGCATAAAAAAACAGAACCATATAAGCCATACATAAACAATATCGCATCGCGAACGTTAGCGTAAACAGTTCAAGCACTTCAAGCTCAAAGCCAGGTCCAAGCTTTCGATCAGATGAACGGAAATAGCCAATATGGTCCATGGTTCTTCACCCGTTCGGTTCGAAAAGAATAGGCTGTTCAGTTCTCTTTTAAGAACGGTTCACTTAACAGGCTACCTCTGAACATGTTCTTAAGAACTGTTCCGTTCTTATCATAACAACTCTATTTCTATGGTATTATAGTGTACGCGCCTAGGTAAACCATCCTTTTCTTTTGAGAGTAAAGAAACATTTTCCACCACGGTATGTAATTTACTATTAACCAAGGGTATCGAATAATAATTTTATACTGAATATATAGGGCTAACGATATTAAACAAAGCATAGTACCTCCACATATGTGAAACAAACTGAGGACCGGAAATAAACATGTCGTTATATATTAAGGTAGATAGACTAATGTAAATACAAAGTTAAGATATTAACTTAAGAAAAAAACTACAAATGACTGCAAACAGGCGAATATAATGAAAATGGCGGGCAGAGCACAGTAACAGCGGTACAAGAAGGTCCCAAAAAGACCAAAAGACAAGACAAGAGAGGATCAAACAATAGAAGTTAAAGATTATAAAGCTGATCCAATTTGGAATACCTACAGCTATGGCTTCAAAACGGACCATGAAATTTAAGCAGGATTTTTCTTTTTTTTTTTTAATAACTTGAAAACCACGTAACCGACGTTTAAATAAAATTTGATAGGCAAATTTGCATTATAATAGAGCATAATAACAGTAAAAACTGCTAACAGCTGTGTCAGTAGCCAGAGTGTACAGAGCCCCAACCAGATACTATTAAGGAAAAAATAGGTACGTCACTGATTTTTTAAAATTGTGATACGCAGCTACAAAGAGCGTTAAATTTGCAACAAAAGTTGTCTTTTATTTTTAGGCCTATCTTGCTGCGATTATTTTTGGTTTACGCATACAGAACATTGCATACTTTTAAAAAGTTGGTGTTTTCGTCTAAATGGGGCGCTATTCGAACTTATATTACAGAATCTTGTCAATAAGACTGCGACGAATCGTTGTAAATAAAATAGAAACCAAGCCTTTTTTATTACTAATTAGACAAACAGTTGTTCAGAGGTAGGATAATACATCCTACCGTTATGCCACTGACACAGCTGTTAACAGCTTTTTACTGTCATTATGCTCTATTATAATGCAAATTTGCCTATTAAATTTTATTCAAATCCGTTACGTGGTTTTAGGTTTAAAAAAATTAAAAACAAAACTTTAACACCCTGTATCTCGACAAAAAAGCGTTTTCGAACCCATGTTTATAAGAACTTTTTTTTATTTTTGCATAAGGAACTTCTCCCGGACGATGGCGTATGTTTATTGAAACACCTTGTATATATCTTTTTTAATTCTTTGGGCAACTTACGAAGGCTAAAAGCCTAAATACTAGCGTACAGTGGGTGTCTTCAGTAAGGTAAGAGGGAATTTGTTAACATGAAGATTTGGAGGGGGAAGACCTCCGCGGTCAGCAGGTACCACAAGGTAAATAAAAAAAAATTGCGAAATACTTATGTCGTATGTCGTATTAATTTTGAATTTGTGGAGTCTAATGAAGAAATTTAGCTCTAATAATAAGTTTTAAGTAATAGTTATTTATTAGATAAGTGAGTTATATTACATATAAGTCACGCAAGAAAAGTTTAACTCTCGAGCCCGAAGGGCGAGAGAGGTAATTTTCTTAAGTGACTTATATGTAATAACTCACGTGTCTAATACAAAATTTTATCCAACACTTTCGTATAAATCGTTTTTAATATCGAAAATAATTTGAAAACGTCATCCATTATTTGTTACTTGTCATTGTCAACACCAGCAACAAAATTTTGTATTTTTGGAAAGCAAGCTTGTTTGGTTGTAATGCATTTTGTTGGTAACTACGGGTTTGTTTAGTAAACAACTTTGTAGACAAACATAAAAATGCTTTGCGAAATGGAAAATTGTGAAGTTCCTGCGGAAATTTTGGAAGAAGCTGCGGTAGCGACATGCAGTTTAATTCCAGAAAAGTCAAAACTAACGTACAATAAAGAATTTGAAGATTTTGAAGCATGGAGGAAAAGGCGAGGAGGAGAAAACCTGGTCCTGTGGCATATCATTTTAAAGCTTCTGACGAGTGCTTTATAACCCTAGAATATAAAGTAAATATCTTTACTTATTACAAAATGGCGGTACTTTAAAAATTACCTAAATTTCTGATTTGGATGGCTATTTTTCCCAAACCAATAAAATTAGATCTACTTAATATGGTATTTTCTTAAAGCCCTTTTAAATATCTTTTCAGTGGTGATACTAATAATATTATACAGGGTAGTACAAAACGTACTTATTTTTTTAATAAAGCACCCTGTATCTTTATTTACCACTAATATGATCTTAAAAAAGCTTTAACAAAATACCATATTAAGTACACCTAACTTTAATTTCGAAAATATGGCCATCCAAATCATAAATTAAGGTAATTTTTTAAATGTTTCGCCATTTTGTAATAAGTAAAGATATTGAATTTATATTCTAGGGTTATGAAGTACTCGTCAGGAGCCCATCCGATATTTGGTTTATTCCACATTTTCTACGTTTAAAAACCTGGCTCCAACGGTTAGTTTACATTTTTTTTTTGACATTAAGGGGGTTTTCCACTTACGAAATGGCAAAATTTTTCATAAAAAATGGTAGTTTACGATTTGGATGGCCACCAAAAATTTTTATGGTCTTTGATTTCAGATAATTTCCGACCGAGATACAGAGAACACCGCAATTTTTTTTTAAGACGTTCTGGGACACCGGCTTGTTATTCAAATTCTAATGAAAAAATTGCCGAATATTGTTTAAAGTATACTTAAAAATTTTCAAAAGGTTTAAATAAATTTGCTTAATCCATATCTGAAAAATCACAAAAACAATGTACTTTTTGTAATAGGTGTGTTAACTAATTTTCAAATATTTTTGGAAATAATGCAAATAGACGTACCGAAAAATATGGTAGTTGACATAACTACAGTATAAAAATAAATTTATATGAAATTTAATGCGAATTTAACTCGAATCACCATTAAAACCAAACGCGCATCAATGATACCAAAATTAATTATAGGGCAATAACGCGAAAAATAACTCTAAAATTTATTTGTGTAATAAAATTTTATGCCGATGTTTGTTTTAAAATTAAACGATATTAATTAATACGGTTTTTATTTAAATAGTTTTGTAATTGTTTGGCAAATAATTACCGAAGATTACGCAGAAATTTATTGGTCATGTTTTTATATTCCGAAAATAAAAACAAATTAAGTGATCACTGGGCTCCATTTTTTTATTTAATACATAAATTTTCTACATACACGATTAGTAAAAAGTAGCGCAACTCTTAAATATCTTTTACACCGATATATAGTATCTTGGAGCTTTTGGGGTATGTGAACAGTGATATCGGTACCGATACCCAGTGCTTTATGTGTATTTTTCCAGTAAATTGGCCGGGTTAAATTAAGTAAGTTTCTAAAATTTTAAAACTTTATCTTTATCAGTTGTTAAAGATATTGCTACACTTTCAGCAAAAAGTTTGTTAGAGATTAATTATTGTTTAAATCGCAAAAGCTGTTTTATAAAATTTGCTATTTGTAGGTTTTAAAGCATGCTAAACTAAATAGTAACATGATCATTGTTGTCAGACCATATCACTGTTCAATTATGATTGCTCGAAAATCCCCAAATACATATTTTTTAAAGTTATTTAAAAGCCCTTTTATATTTTTTAAAAAACATTGTATTTTTATATTTTAACACATAGTCAAGAAAAAAATTTAAAATTTGGAAACTTACTTAATAATACGATAAATAAAAAAGATAAATTTTATTATTAAAAAAGACACAAAATATTTTATATGTTTTATTTATGTATATTTACAAATAAAATTATTATTATATATATTTCTTAATAATTTCTACTAAAATTATTCTCGAACTAATAAAGGAGGTCGGTAAAGATCAGCCTTTTTTCGCCTATCATAGTCACTAAAATTAAAAGTTCCTACAAAAATTAATTTATTATATCTATAAAAAGTTTAGGTATTGGTCTTTACATTTTTTTCGCCCTTTATGGGTCTTCCACCTAGGTGCGACCGCCGCCGCCCCCTAGGTGGTGCGCTGCAGCCCTAGAGGCTTATTGTGCCTTGACTCACTGACGGCTAGAAACACCAATTTCACTTTAGCTTCGGGTCCTTCGCATGCGACTTACCCAACTTCGAAATCACATGGCAATTTTTGTGTTTTTTTTCCAGTCCCTTACGGTCTGCCAGTACCTGCACAGTCTGATTCTATTTAGGAATGAAAAAAAGAAAGAATTGACACAATTCTAAGTTGGATTTATAAGGTGTGTGTCTCAGGTTTAATTAAGAAATAAAAAAATATATTTAACTAACCAGAACTAACCTTAACAGAAGACAGAGTATAGGAGGGGACTTATTCTCCTAAACTCTGTCTTCTGTTTTCGATGTTTTGTTACTTGATATTACTAGAATATTTTCTACCGAAGACAGAATATAGATGAAGGGTTAGGGTTAGTTCTGGTTAGTTGAATCTTTTTTTTAACTTAATTAAACCAGGTACCAATACAGGCTATAAAATTTTAAGAATTTTGACAATCCTTTTTTCGTTTATTTATAAGTAGAATCAGCCCGTGCAGGTATTGAAAATTTTAAAACCTTTTAAAACATTTACATGGGCATTTCAATAACCTTAAAGTGATAATACAAACAATTATTTAAACAATCGAATAAATCACAAACATCGTAAAATTAACCTATTAAAATAAAATTCAAATCATTAAAAACATAATTAGATATTTGACGCCTAACTTTTCTTTACCATAATGGACAAAAATGGGTTAATCACTACTCACCTCCTATTAAATTTAGTGACACATTAACTAAAAAAGTAGGTAATGGTGAAAAAATATGGTAAGTTGACCTTTGATTTAATTAATGTCGCATTTACTGTTATACATATACCCCACATTTTAACAGTTAGTGACTCGTAGCATTTTGGGATCTTTACTGTCTCGAACAATGGCCAATATGATACTGGCTCACCGTCCCTCACCGTGCTCCACAAAAAAGCCAGAAAGTGTTGATAAATTATGACCGTTAGTCCGTTTGGCGCAGGCGCATCTACCATTGGTGATGACGGGTGATGACTGGTGCCGAAGCACACAAACCCGTTTTCTTTACCCATAATATTATAACAACATATCTTTTACTTCGCGCAAGTTATAACCTTTGGCAATCCACTCAGATCAGTGCTGTAACATTACATACATTTGTAATTTAAAAAAAATGGTAGCCATTAAACAAAACACTACTTTTAACATGCGAATAATTGCGCGGAACAGTTATAAAAGTTAATTTTTTGTTTAAAAAAACATATTTTCTGGCGATGGTAAAAAAAAAGATATTAAGAGTTATGATACTTTTTACGGACCACTTACCTTAAACCTGCAAAGGCTTTGGTTAATATTGTTTAAATCTCAGGCTTTAATTAAATGAGCTAATATTATTAAATTATTAACAAATGTAATACTATGTGAAAATAGTCTAAAAAATTTCTAAAAAGGTGCAGTTCATCGACCTATCAACTAAAACTGGCACGAGACGTTTAAAAATCGACCGATTTTCCCTAAAAACACGCATTAATCTTTCAGTGTTTCCTTTTTTCGCATTCTCGCGTTAAAGCTAGAACCCTATCTAATATCTAATCATGTAGCGATTGCAGATTACGTCAAATTTCATGACTGATTGAAATTCGATTTTCGTCAGCGCTTGAAAATTTGCGCGTATATAGAAGGAAATTTCTGGCGTTCAAATAGATTTTTGCATTACGAAAAAGAGGAAATTAGAAAAGTAAGTTAAGATAATTGTATTGGATTTTGTAATAAACCAATAATACATTTAATAGACAAATATTTTAAAAAAATACTATCCAGTATGTCCAAAATTCATAGTAGGAGGGGAGCGATGCTAAATGGGATTTACTCGAAAGTCAAAGAGATCTATTGGGTTGCAAAGCTCAGATAAAAAAAATGTTATATAATGTAAGGAAAAGTAGTGTAATGGTGCGCATCCAAAAATATCACACTGCAGGGGTAAAATAGACAACCATGTCAATGGTGGACGGCAAGAACGTTCTACTGAACTAGTGTGGCAATTATTTGGATCCATAGGTTGATACCAAAAGATAGTAAAGCACGACTTTTTTCTAATAATTCTTATAAATGTTCATCTGCAGCAAATAAGGCGATGTGTCTAATTTTTAAATTTGATTTCCTTTTTTATTTTTGATTACAAATAAGTGTTTAAATATACACGTTTTGTGCTAACTAAAATGAAAAATTAGATAAAATAATTTTAAGCCATAATTCAAATTCTAATCGCGACAAAATACAAACTATCACAACTTATACCAGTACTAATAGATGTACCAAACATCATAATAACTTGTTTTTTTGTTAAGTTTATAAAAAGAACAACAAAATTAGGCTGATTGTGAGGTTAAGAATCACCCAGTATATTTAATTGTGTGATTATACAAGTAATGACTTACGTTCATAAAATGTTTTTTTTTATTTTTACAGAACGTTTTACGGGTCCTGAACTTTATGTTCCTCCCGAAATGTTTACTATAATTTTAACATTATTTTTCAAATATGTCGTAATCAGTGCAAAGTACTAAAAAACAGTAAAAAAGGCAAAAGTTACGCAATAAAATGGACAATTTGCTAATTATTAGCCATAAAAAGCTGGTTAAGTCTAAAAACCAAATATGATACCAGGTAAAAGAAGTACTATCGAATAATTCTATTAATTTTAACTATCATAACTACAAAAAGATGTTTTGTTTAAATAAAAAATTTACCCATATATGTATACCTATATACCTACATTTAATACCCTTTAAGATTAAGCATCCTGTCTAAGAAATCCTATTAAAAAAGTTTTAGTTATAAAACAGTTTTATAAATCTTTCATCTACACCACTTTATTTCGCTGTAAGATGTTTTTAGACCGACAATTTAAATTGTAAGCCCTGCAAACACCAGCATACAACTTGAAAACTTTATCCAAAACTATCCACTGTTTAGCTCCAACAGCCGTTGTCTAGCGCCCAAAACTTTGCTAATTTTCACTCGGGCAAAGCAACTAACTGTGCCACAGCATTGGTTACGAAGTTACAAGTAGCCAAGCCGGCGTTATCTTGACCGAAACAACTACCTAGTTTTCATGTGGAATTAGCTAAAAAGTTAAATTATTCTGTCAGGTTGTATAGTGATTTTACTATATGATATATATTGCTTGAGATTAATTTAAAATTTAAAATCTTAAAAAGCATTACAAAATATTTTTTTAACATAAAAAAATTATTGTTACGAACTTTAAAAATATGTTTTTGGTTTATTAAATTGTTGAGAGTTAGGATTAAATAATTATAGAAGGGGAGCCACGATGCTAAATGGGGATTTACTCGAGCGTCTTAGAGACCTATTGGGTTGCAAAGCTTAGATGATAAGAAGAAAAAAAAGTTATATAATGTATATCTTTTCGGTGGGAGAAGCGGAAGATTTTTATACATGTCATAAAAATACTGTTATTATTTCGGCTTGTGAAAATCGTTCGGATCGTATCAGATTATATATTTTTCGTTATCCTTGAATTATTTTCTTCAAAATATATAAATTGCCACGCTCGAGAATAACGAATATTTTTTGTTTCACAACTTTGTAGTCCCCCTCTTTCTTTACGTCACTCTCAGAATGTCAGATTAGTGAAATATGCAACTAACTCACCGTATCTTAATCTGACACACTCGAAAATTTCTGATGGGTTTATCTTTGTTTTTTACGATTGGCCCTGTATACGGGGCTCATATTCGGTGAAAGTACTTAACCGGGTACAAGGTTTCCTTCAGTATATTCTGCCGCGTTGTAGTAAATCCCGAAATCTTCCTTTTGTGCTACCCTACCATTAGAATTATTAATTTACTTGAATAATTTACCTAATTTATTTACGCTCCAACAATTGAGGCGGTAAGAACCAGACCAAACCATCACACAAATCAAAAAAGTGCTTTAATACTTATTTTCAATAGCATAAAACTTATTTATTAGGATCAGATTAAATTGGTAATTATTATAAAATGGTAGTGGTATACTTAGTCCACTTTGACCCTGATAAATAAGTGTTATGTTATGAAACATATAATAACAAAAGTTTGTGAAAACTCTCGAGATACTTCACTTGCATCCTCTACTGAAAGAATTTACCGGACAAACCTGAAGTATTCTAGACTTCACGTTACTACAAAAGCGCGATAAAAAATCATCGTACACCTAGTATAATTTCAATCATTGTGCTATTCACTTAAAGATATTGACAACAAAAGTATTGTCATAGTTTTTATCATAGTTATGTTTTATTGTTAATAAAAAGCTATAAAAAGATAAAACGTAGTTTTCTGCAAGGTGTTACAGATTAATACTTCCTGTGTATCAAATGGCTTCTGTCTAGGCAAATGCTAATTGCCTAGGAAAATGCTATTTAACTAGTCAAGTAGTATTTCTATTTGCCTAAGCAAGTTTTAGAAAAATGGTAAAAAGCAATATTTGCATAACCATACAGTCATGCAAAAATATCACATTGGGAGGACATGGTTAGTTCTGGCTAGTTAAATCTTTTTTATTCCTTAATAAAGCGAATAAAAAAAAGATTTAACTGACCAGAACTAACCATGACGGCCCTAATGTGACAGTTTTGCATGACCGTCTATAACGTCTCGAACCAATGAAATAACACGTGCTTTTGCTTTATACTGTAGTCTGCAAAGCACACTGTACACTAAATATATCACAATCATTTGCCTAACAAGAACCACGGCAAATACCATTTACCTAGGCAAATGATCTTTAATTAGAAATTATTTTCATGTCAAGTCATTTGCCCAGGCAGAAAGCACATTTGCCTAGACAGAAGCCATTTGCCTAAAATAACCAATTGACTGCGACACTTATACTGTTATAAATAATTATAAAACAAAAATATAAAAAAATCGTGGTGTCCCATATTATGCAAAAAGTAGAAATAAATGCAAATCGTAACGTCGTAAATTATCACATATGTACAGGGTTGTCCAACGAAGGGTAAACACCCTCGTAATTTCTTTATTTCAAAGATATTGAAAAACGGTTTATACAAAAGTTGTAGGAATTTTAGAGGAGAATATGAGCAGTTTGCCATGAAAACAATTGAACATCTAATAAAAAATTTATACGAAAAAAATATGGTTATCTTCCTTATTTTAAATGGAACACCCGGTATATTATGTGATTTTTGGATTCTCTAGAAAATTCTAAACCTTTTTCATATAGGGTGTTACATGTCTAAAGTTAAAAGTTTCGGAGCAATGGACAATTGAAAATCAGTAAAATGTCTTATAGCTTATTCTATTAAATAGGCTGAAATGCAAAAAATGTCAACAATGGGACACGTGCTCCAACAGTGGCGTTTGGTTGCACAGATGTATTGCCACTTGAGTATTCCTGAATATCGAGTGCTGCATATTTTTATAAGTAGGAAGCAATAAATCTATATAATTTGTTCAAAAAATTGATAAATTTTTAGGTTAAACTAGAACTACTAAATCAAAAAACTTCAATAACTCAAAGACAAAATCTAACATCGAAGAGAACAAACTTAGTTCCGGAATCCCGTATTTATTTTATTAAGGCAGCACAGTCAGAACGACGGACGGGCATTAGGAAACATAATATAAAAAGCAAAGTCGTACGATAAAGGACCCTGATTTATTTTATGACAAGAAGAATCCGGGATTTTACAGGGTAAATAAAATTAAAGTGCTCTTTTTCCTTTTTGTAAGTTTCGCGAAGTAGAAGGATCCATTTAGTTATCTCGAAATTTATCTCTTATCCGATGCGGCAGTAGTTGAGCGCGTATATAGTTTCTCTAGGAGAAATAAACAATCGCATCCATGTCGTATATAAACAGACAGATCTTTAGTTTGAAAAATTGCCGGACTTGAGTAAGCGATACAGGGGCGCCTAATTTATTTTCAGTCCTCATGTAATAAGTCTAACTAATCAACGCTACGATTAAATTGTTTAAAGACGAAACATCGGAAAAACAAAAATTTTACGAAATTTTAATAATACTTATACAGGGTGTCTCTAAAAGCTCTGTACAAAATGCTACCATAGACTCCTTGGGACAAAATACAACAATCTAATGCAATTTATCTCAGTCGAAAAGTTGATCGTTTGCGAGATACATGTGTCAAAGTTTTTATTTTATTTTGTTATTTTTAAATATTGTATTTTTTAACAAAATTCGTTATACAGGTTAGGAATCAAAAACTGCTTATATTTTTGCTGTTAAATGTAGAGGGGCCACCCGCAGTACATTTGTTTTGTTCAAAGAGTCGTTACTTTATTTGCCTCAGTATATTATGATTCTAGTAGATAATTGTTATTGTCTTATATTTTTTGATCAAAAAAGGTACACCTAATAAAAATCGCTACGAGAAACCGGTTCTGAGATATTTTAGATTAAACGATTTGTTTTACATAAAAAATGTAATTTCCATTCCTTAACGCTTTATTTAGTATGGATGGTGGAGGGAGGATAACCATCTGAATGTTTTAAAAAGTGTCCGCCAAAAGGAGCAACTTAAGGTGGCGCCACCGTAGCCAGAAGATTTTTTAACCAATGAGCATGAATTATTAGAGTAAGATACAAAATGAAAAAGGATAAATAAATACAAAATAAAAAAGGAAAGAAATACCAAAATCCCTCCACTGGCTACGGTGGCGCGTTCCCAATTTGCTACATTCCGATGGCCACTTTTTCAACTTGTCCGCCATAAAAGATGGTTATCCTGCCCTTCACCATCCATATTATTTAGGGACCCGGGTTTCCCTAAAATGTTGTACAAATTTGTACTACAATTTATTTATGCCAAAATATAACGATTTAACTCCATTTGCCTTAGTTAAAAAGTTGATCGTTTGCGAGATACAGGGTGCCCAATTAAAAATAATAATAATAATAGAAAATTTGTCACCAAGTATCTTGCAAATCATTAACCTTCCGACAAAGGTTAATTACAATAAATCGTAAAATTTTGGCCCAAAGAATTTGTTATAGCATTTTGTACAGACCTTTTGGACACTACCAGGTGGCCTAGATAAGGCGTAAATGAATGCAATGGCAAACTTTTGCATGGAAGAAAATGTTTAATCTGAAATATCTCAAAAACGGTTGCTCGAAACCATATTTATTAAGTATACCTTTTCTTGCAAAAAATATGGAATAGTTCTATTATTAAAGTTTAACATACCGGGATAAGAAAAGTTGACATTTTGGCTTTTACGACAAAAACATAAGCCTATTTTGATTTTCCACTTTAAAAAACCTATTGGTCTAAATTTTGTAGAATAATGTCTTATAATAAATTAAATAGTTAAAAATAACTTAATAAAATAAAAACTTTTACACCCTGTATTTTGCAAACGATCAACTTTTTGGGTAAGGTAAATTACGTTTGATTGTTATATTTTGGTCCAAGGACTTTGTGGTAGAATTTTGTACAGATCTTTTAGAGATACCCTGTATACAGGGTGATTCTTATCCTATGATTATAAACTTGGAAAATTATTGCTAAGGACAAATAATGACTGATAAAATAATGAGGATATGATAATGATAATATTACCTAACTAGAAAAAAAAGATTTAAACTAAAACCAAGTTAGCCCTAAGCCTCTTAGTATGACCTAATTAAAATAAATCTTTCTTATTTTCTGTAATTTAAAGCTCTTTAAATATATTTTATTGCATGTTTTTTGTTTAGGTATACAATATTTAAATTATCCAAAAGATATTTAAACTGAAGATTCGTCTGAATAATTTTAACACATGAACATAGATTTTTTCTACAGCTCGTTTTAAACTTTAAAATACCATATTTTACGTCAACTTTGGAGTATATGTCATATAATATTATATAGTGAAGCCAGTTGTAACGGTTTATTTTTGTTAATTAATATTTTGCAAGCTCTGACATATTCTGGCGCATGCACCATTTTAAAAACTACCTTCAATGTCATTTATTGTATATCTTTCTTAATTTTATGGAATAAAAAAAAATAACTTAGAAAGTATATCTTGTATTATATAAGAAACACTACGTGTGACCAGGCAATGGCTGTAAATTTTAGATACTTTGGTACTTTGGGCGTTACCTCACTTTGTGTTTTGGCTGCATTGTTATTTTACAGGCTATTATTTTAGGCTCTGAGCTGATTTCATACTACTTTGTAGGTGGTACCTTTAAACGATGCATAGAACTTCTTGCCTTTTTAGTTCTCATCAAAAGCATACCTCTAATCCTGGTCCCGTTGCAAGTTAAGGTTCTCGAGCAATTGCCATTACTACCTGTTATGTTTCGCCACAATTTCAAATGCATTTGTGTGAGCTGCCGACAGTGCCTTTTGTTTTGAATTGGATTAAAATGTTTCAGGTCTAAAAATGGGCAAAAAGGTCCTAGTTATTGAGTAAACTATTGTTGCATACCTTATAAACGTGGTTAGTTATTTTATATCTCGCAAGGGGTGGCTTGTTTAACAGATCGCATACGTTAACGGTAGTGTAAAGTACAATTTCCAAGCATTTTCTCATCTCTGAAAATCCATTTATATCGATTGTTAGATTAGGCTTGTTTACATTTCCTTTAGAATCTATTTTTCTACCATCAAATTGTTGGTTATGTGGTGCTGTCACAAGCCGGCTATTTTGACCTCTCTACTGTCGCTTGCTTTTTAATCGATATTTCGTTTATTGCTACTGGTCGCCAGATAGCGCCCGGCGGATCACCCCTTCCAATTTCTCTGATCGCCAGTAAGGTGTTTTCTATCGATTTGGTCGATTTTACGTCACATAATTGTTTTAGAAGCCAAAAATCAGGATTATTATTGATTATCAACAACATTATTTGCCGAGTGATTCTATGATTAGTATTTATTCAATAGATATTACTTACAATCAGGCCAATTTTCGTTAAAAAGCCAAAGTACCACAAAGTTACTATATCGATGTGCCATACCCAGTACTACTTTTACTTCATCTTGCAGTGATCGTTGCAAATTTTTCAAAATTTGCAGGAGGGCTTTTCTTTTCCGTTTGAAGCCTTGAGAAAGAAGCCAGTTTTCTGTGCAATTAGGCCCTAGCCCTTTGGATTTAAATCCGCCATTTTATGGGATTTAGGCTAGTGCTTAAAATAGTTTAATGTAACCCTTTTTTTTTGATTTGATGTTTGGATTCCTTCCCTTTTGGTGAATTCGGGGTGCATTAAAACCGATTTATTCGGGATTTGAGTTACAGAAAACAGCTTGAAAATCTAAAGCGTGGCTTAGATATATGGATTAACCCATCTAAGTTCATAGAAAATACATCTAGAAGGAGTTTTTTTTCGTGGTTTTTCCAGCTCGAACATCTAGAGTTAGCCCTAAGCCTCTTAGTATGACCTAATTAAAATAAATCTTTCTTATTTTCTGTAATTTAAAGCTCTTTAAATATATTTTATTGCATGTTTTTTGTTTAGGTATACAATATTTAAATTATCCAAAAGATATTTAAACTGAAGATTCGTCTGAATAATTTTAACACATGAACATAGATTTTTTTCTACAGCTCGTTTTAAACTTTAAAATACCATATTTTACGTCAACTTTGGAGTATATGTCATATAATATTATATAGTGAAGCCAGTTGTAACGGTTTATTTTTGTTAATTAATATTTTGCAAGCTCTGACATATTCTGGCGCATGCACCATTTTAAAAACTACCTTCAATGTCATTTATTGTATATCTTTCTTAATTTTATGGAATAAAAAAAATAACTTAGAAAGTATATCTTGTATTATATAAGAAACACTACGTGTGACCAGGCAATGGCTGTAAATTTTAGATACTTTGGTACTTTGGGCGTTACCTCACTTTGTGTTTTGGCTGCATTGTTATTTTACAGGCTATTATTTTAGGCTCTGAGCTGATTTCATACTACTTTGTAGGTGGTACCTTTAAACGATGCATAGAACTTCTTGCCTTTTTAGTTCTCATCAAAAGCATACCTCTAATCCTGGTCCCGTTGCAAGTTAAGGTTCTCGAGCAATTGCCATTACTACCTGTTATGTTTCGCCACAATTTCAAATGCATTTGTGTGAGCTGCCGACAGTGCCTTTTGTTTTGAATTGGATTAAAATGTTTCAGGTCTAAAAATGGGCAAAAAGGTCCTAGTTATTGAGTAAACTATTGTTGCATACCTTATAAACGTGGTTAGTTATTTTATATCTCGCAAGGGGTGGCTTGTTTAACAGATCGCATACGTTAACGGTAGTGTAAAGTACAATTTCCAAGCATTTTCTCATCTCTGAAAATCCATTTATATCGATTGTTAGATTAGGCTTGTTTACATTTCCTTTAGAATCTATTTTTCTACCATCAAATTGTTGGTTATGTGGTGCTGTCACAAGCCGGCTATTTTGACCTCTCTACTGTCGCTTGCTTTTTAATCGATATTTCGTTTATTGCTACTGGTCGCCAGATAGCGCCCGGCGGATCACCCCTTCCAATTTCTCTGATCGCCAGTAAGGTGTTTTCTATCGATTTGGTCGATTTTACGTCACATAATTGTTTTAGAAGCCAAAAATAAGGATTATTATTGATTATCAACAACATTATTTGCCGAGTGATTCTATGATTAGTATTTATTCAATAGATATTACTTACAATCAGGCCAATTTTCGTTAAAAAGCCAAAGTACCACAAAGTTACTATATCGATGTGCCATACCCAGTACTACTTTTACTTCATCTTGCAGTGATCGTTGCAAATTTTTCAAAATTTGCAGGAGGGCTTTTCTTTTCCGTTTGAAGCCTTGAGAAAGAAGCCAGTTTTCTGTGCAATTAGGCCCTAGCCCTTTGGATTTAAATCCGCCATTTTATGGGATTTAGGCTAGTGCTTAAAATAGTTTAATGTAACCCTTTTTTTTTGATTTGATGTTTGGATTCCTTCCCTTTTGGTGAATTCGGGGTGCATTAAAACCGATTTATTCGGGATTTGAGTTACAGAAAACAGCTTGAAAATCTAAAGCGTGGCTTAGATATATGGATTAACCCATCTAAGTTCATAGAAAATACATCTAGAAGGAGTTTTTTTTTCGTGGTTTTTCCAGCTCGAACATCTAGAGCGTGGCTTTGCCGGACGAGGAGCAGATTTTTTATTCACAGACAACCCTAACCACCTCATAGGTTTTTGTTTTGGGTCAAAGAGTACCGTGGGATTATACCAAGCAACTAAAGCTTCTTAGATTCATCAAGGAAACCTGGTTGCGCAGCAGCAACTACCTTTTTTTTAACCTTAGTTCTTCAACAGTTATTTTAATTTTTTTTTTTTAATTACGTATTACATAACACTGATGTAAATCCCATGTTGTAAAACTCGAAGTGATCACTACGCGTTGGTTGTGGATGTTTTTTTATCAAATTTTTGATTGCTTAATTAATTTATTTTGATTACTTTATCTTAATGTTGATGCGAAAGCAATCAGCAGTTAATTGATTTTTTTAACTTATGAGTTAAGTTATACCTTACCGTACCTAGTTAACTTACCTTACCCGATTTAACTTATTTGTAATAATATTTGGTTTGTTTTAATTTGATTTAATACGTTTACTTTACTTACTTGATCTTAGGACCAATTCATTTTTTTTTAACTTGTTTACTATCTTTTTTTTCCCTGCCCTGCAGAGAGGGCAACCTTAGTGGGTGTGGGTTGTAAGTGTGGCGCGAAACACACTTGCGGTCCTCATTTCATTCTGGGAAGAATATTTCTGCACAGAGTACTGGTAGTGGTAAAAACCCATTAAGTGCTGTCCTAAGATTAACCTTCAGTTACCTTAGGTCTAATGTTTTACGTCACCGTATTGGCTTTGTCCAGGTGGTGACCTTAATTTTTTTCTTTCCTATTGTTTCACTTTTGGTAATTTATGGGTACCTTTTCATAAAGATTACTATTTGATAATTTATAAATTAGGTAAAGTAATAGGCAACATTGCCTTTCTTCTTATTTTGTGAAAATTATCATTATTAATTTTTTTATTTAAATAGAACGCTCTGGTTAAGCATACATTATGGTCAGTCTGTAGCCTAAAGCAGGTCTCTTTCGTGCAATCATCATATTGCACACGATTGCATTAATTTCATTTTATTACTTTTTTTTTTTGGTTATCTCTCTTAAGATATTACGCGCTAATATTTGTATTCCCTTTTTATTCATAATTTTGTAATTAAATAATATTTTGATAACTTTAAATTATATATATACCTACCGTCTAATTTTTAAACTTTGGTAAATTTATTAATAATTTAACTTACTTTGTTATCCAATTTATTTATTGTATATAATTATATCTACATTTGCAAAGTTGCTTTGCTGTCTCAATATAGACAATATAGTTGGAATTAGTGAAGTCAGTTGTTTTATTTTCATTTATTCTTAAAACACGAGTAGGTATTATGTCAAGTAGTGTGCCGAAACAATCTGCATAAGATAGGCAGGACTTTTCCAGCTTAGTCGTTGAAAGCTGGTGGCGCTCTAAAGGACTTCACGACCGTGAAGCCGGGTATGAAATCACTAATCTAGACATTGTGAAGGTTCACACTTGATATATTTTTTTTTCCTATTATTTGGTATGTTTTTTTTGTTGTTAACTTTTTAAAAATTTGCCGAATAGCCGGCTAAAGTGTTTC
>JACEGR010007117.1:0-52934 GCA_014170235.1 Listronotus bonariensis | reverse complement strand
TTATCATGTAGAATCACCGCCTTAAGTTCCGTGATCGATTTTATTTCCCAGGTGGCACTTTCTTTAATTAACGTTTTGCCTAAATAAACCACATTAACTAAATTAAAGAAATGCAATAAAATAAAATACTTAAAAATACAATAAAAATAATTGTTTAAATATTAAAATATGTAATTAGGCTCAATGTACTGCCATTGATAATGAATACTAAATACATGTAATTTTCACATCTTAAACAAAAAGACAGAACGAAATCGCAATGAAAAGAAACCCAAGTAATTGTGCTTACATAATGGTAAAGAGTAATTTTGTTTGTGCAAATCTTCTCAAAGTTAACGTGAGATTTTTTTATTAAAATCCACTTGTTTTAAAATGTCTATGTAGATTAGTTACCTTATTATTTGCATAAATTAAAACATGCGAAACTTTTAACTTTTTAATTATATAGTTCTATTTTCATTGCAGGTTTTATAAGACAAAAATTATCTAAATTCTAAAAGCGATTTTACACATCATGAATTATTTTAAAGTTTATTCTGAAAATTATCTCCAAAATTTATAAAGGTTTTTACGAAATTTCTAATAAAAGTAAATAATGGCTTTCCATCCACGGAAATGAAAAGGCTGATTACCTCGCAAACCACCCAAACCACCCAAACACCCACTCATATCTTCTAACATTTGAAAATCATCCCTTATGTCCACTGTGCAACAACCCCTTAACTGTTGAACACTTAATGATATCGTGCAAAGACTTGATAAATACAAGACTCCACTTCAGCATCGATCAAAGCAACATTAAAAAGCATTGGAACCTTCAAGCAAAAATATCGACAAAATAATATTATTCTTAAGACACATAAACGCTCTGCACCTTATTTAAATAAAATACAGAATTAGGATGAAAAAACCCACTAGAAAGGGTGCTAAATAGTCATAGTCACTGATGCGCCCTTTATAACTTTTAAATTCTCTCTCTCTTGGTTTTGGATGCAAACACTTTTCCTAAAATTTCGTTTTAATATTCAAAAATGTTTGGTCCATTTGTCTTCTTGTATCACCTATTCCAGGACACACTGTATACTTCTTTTAATGTGGGGGGAAGGGTTCCAAAAATTCCGAAAAGAAAGGCCTTAAAATCATTTTATTTTAATTATTATTATAATTTTTAAAATTATGATAGCGTTGCCGCGAAAAACGAAGTTAGGCGAGCGCACGACAACTTCCAAAATCAGTTTCGGTTTCTGCCGGCAAAACTTAATTTTTTTGGCCGAAACTAGCCAAAACCGAAATTTCGGTCGTGCACAATTTTATGTAATATTTATAAACCTAATTTTGTAACCAGCACACGGCTTAGCGTCCCCATAGGATTAGCATATCAAATGAATAATATCAGTAATTTTAAAGTTCAGCAGCAATATGGGATTAACGGTTTCAGCCTAAGTAAAAATTATAGGGCATGGGTTAAAAACTATTTTTACTATATTGCTGATTTTTACTCTTTGTAAATCATCTGAAGTTTTTGCTTTAGTAACAGAGACCGTTGGTGTCAGGTTATTAGATGTTAAAAACTATATTTTCCTCTTTTCTGTCAACGTTGTCCAAACACTAAAATATTCACTTTTTGCATTTTACACCTTTTAGGCAACGCGGTTGTGCCACGTTATTTTTAATAACTACTACCTAGAAATGCTTATTCGGGTGAGGATCGAACTCGGCCTTGCTGGGTTAAGGATCAAAGACTATGGTCACTGCGCCCCCGGAAAGCGCTTTATAATGATGTTCTCAAAAGTAGGCTTTGTGGCGGCAATCAGGTCTAAATCCAAGATACACTTTTTATCAACAGGATTTTTTTTATTTATTAGAAAACCAAAGAAGTCTGATAGAGCCAAATCTGCTTAATATGGTGAATGAGAAACAAGGTCAAAACCAGAGCGATCAAGTACGCAAAACATATATTTTTTAAATTAATATTACTAAATTTAAAAAGTAAATACTTCTCTAATGTATGCATTATGCACTAGTCAATTTACCAGTGAAACCCTATTTGGCTTAAGGAATCTTGATTCTTAGAACACTAAATTCAGTGTTCCATTCTCGCAGAGTCAAGAGCTTTGAAGGTGCCTCGTGCAATCCATGGCAAAACGTCGGTAAACGGTTTTTTTTCTGAGTGTACTTTCAGCATGTAATGCGTTCAACATTTTGCAATAGGAAAATCGTTTTCTAAATTTGTTTAAAGTAACGACAAAGTAAGGCGTTATTTTTGTTGTATTGTTGTATCTAGTAAAGTAACTATTTTGGGGGAGCAAGTGAATCCTTCGAGCAACGTTAGACCTGTAAGGCTGGAAATTTTTATAGTGATGAGTCATAGCATGCTAAGTACGAAAATCATCACCTGGTAGGCATCAGCCGTGCACATCATCACTCTGTATATTTTTGAAAGTTTAAAAAAATAACAAAAACAAAAAGACTTGGAGTTGTATGCTTGAAATTTTTCTAGGATTCCGTTCGTTCATAGTAAGGATTAAAAAAATGACAGGCGTTTTTGATGAGCATAAGTACCTGCCCGGCGAACCGACAGGTGTGGCTGATTTGGATAGCTATATTTTCAAAACTTATGAAGTTAGATGTACCTAATGTGGTATTTTCTTAAAGCTCTTCTTAAAATCTTTTTAATGCTAATATAATATACTCATAAAAAAAATCTTTTTTTCCACCCTGTATATTATCACCAGGATAACCGTTGAAAAGATCTATAAAATTACTACTATGACTCATCAATATAAAAATTTCCAGCCTTACAGGTCTAACGTTACTCAAAGTGTTCACTAGCTCTGGAACTACTATAAAAGTTAAGTACGCGTTACTTTTAAAGAAAAGTAACAGTAAAGTAACTAGTTACGTCTGAAAAGTAACGTTGACAGCTCTGGTCGAAACTAAACTGATGAGGTTCGTATTGGCATTTTTTGATTTATAGCAGCATTGTTCTATTAAAACAGAATTTTCTTTTTGCTTAACCGGGATGTTTCCATTTTCCCTCTAGAAGTTCAGTTAAACCTAAATAACTTTTTTAAAGCACTTTATTTAAGTTCTATTTATAAACTTTTATCGTTTACTTAAAAAAGTATACGCAAATATTGTTTTAAATAGCCGTTTTTGAGCTATCGGGATTTAAAAAGTTTACTTTCTTTATACCCAGATAAAAATAATAGACAAAGTTTTAGGAAAAGATGCTTATCCTAAAAAATGTGGATCCCAAGGCCATTTTAGAAAAAAAACAAACTATGGTTTAAATATCTTAACTTTTTGGAATAGAAATTGATAAAAAAACTAAAAAAAAAACCTAAACTATTTTAGATACTCTAAAACGGTGTTTCCTAACCTTGTCACTACCCTTGTGAACAAGTATGGGAATTGAGTTAACCCCTGCCCCTAGCTAATTTAAAATAATTCTAACAAAAATCTTTTTATTAGGTAAGCAAGTGTACGTTTAGGTAACTAGTAATTTATAAATCTCGAACTTAACTAGTGTGAAGATTGATATTGCTTTGCATTCGCAAGTTTAACAATATTAGGTACCGTTTTACTCAACGCACATCTTATGTCATGCTCCACATTCAGACGATTTTTGGCTTTTGCTTTTAATGTAATAAAAGAAGAGAAACCAGTTTCACATATATATGAAAGTTGTAGCAAATAAAATCAACATTTTTAAAGCTCTGTCAGCTATAATAGGGTATTCTCCAGCTACTTCTCGCCAAAATGTACCGAGTTTATTATTTTGAAAATCAACTTTCAATAAGTTATCCTCTCGTAGCCCAAGAAACTTTACTTTTGCTGACACATCTTCGTCTTTGAAAATATCGACGCTAGTATAACTAAGTAGGTATCCATCTTCGGAAAATATTGCTTCAATGAGTGGATCACAGCAGTTAAATGTTGAACCACGGAATTTTCAAACGTAAATTTGTTTAGTATTTACCAATTGCTCACTTTGTTATGTGAACATTGACACTTCGCCAGCTTGGACTCTATGTTGGTAAAGTTCCAATTTGCGTAAAAACTTGGGATTTTATTCTACAATGTCAAAATGTTTGTTGCATTTCCTTGCAGTGAAATATTCAGACTAATAATTTCACTGCAAAATTCAAGTAGGTAGTTTCACGTAGGTTACGTTTCAATACTTTTTGTGCCAAATTTGTTACAAAGGAACTACACTCGACAATTCTTCAGAGCAAAAGCCATGGAAATACTTATAAAGCAATAAATTCCACCACAGGCCGACGATGAGCGAGAGAAGGAAGCCTCTTCATAAACAAAGGATCATTTGTGAGGCAAAGAGCCCTCCTTTGACATTGATTCTTTTCTCCTGACTTTTTCTTCACTCTATTAGAAGCTTTTTAAATGATCAAGAAATCCAGTTATGGAATAGTCCATAATTGGTTACTTTGATCTGTCATATTCGACTTTCGACGACTATACACAATTTTTTTCATTTTTATATTTAAGAAAGTAATACAATCAAATAACGTTAAAACCTACGGACATCTGAACTATCTTCAGGGGTTATAAAAACAGTATTTTGTGCACTTATTATGCGAAATATACGTGATTTTTAATACCTTAAAGAGTTATGAGAAAGCGATAAAACAAAACGTTGCTACAACGACGAAAGGGCTTGCTCGACAGACATGTTACCACTTCTACTCGCAAATGGGCTTAAAAAAGGAGACAAATCCTTCTAACTGCTTGTGTGAGTTTCCGTTCAAGAAAATTGGCGGTATTTCATATAAGGGAAACCATTCAGTTTCACTTTCCTCTACTCTATATTCTGGAATAATCCAGTTTTGGACTAAGGTAAATTGGGTAATATCGACAAATTTTAGTCTCAGAAATTTATGATAACTTGTTTTTGTAGCTTTTAGAGAAACCCTGTAAAAGTGTGCTTAACGTCTCTTTTTATTATTTAAAACATAAACAAAAGCTAAAGAAATGAGATGAAAATTTGTGCAATATAGGTTAATATCTCCTAATCGAAAACTAAAACAATTTCTCCAAATAAGGAATGTATTTTTATTAAGTAGCAGCGGTATGTAAAGGTCAAAACTTATAAAAAATATTAATTAGCATCTATTTATTTTATTTAATGTCCGTTTAGCAAGTTTCTCTTTCAGTAAGCGTATTTGTTTAACTTGGTTGTTGTTAAATTGCTGTTAATGTCCACTACTTATGTAAATAATTGCTTAAATGAATAATGTTTTTAAAATATTTGCAGGAATAAAAAATCATCAACGTTTATAGATTTGAATAAAATACAAAATACATCGTGTTTTAAGATTTAAAACAAATACAGGTTGTTTACTAATTGCGGTAAGAAAATTTGGGTCCTCAATATACACGGTGTTGAAATTTTCAGTAATATTTCTTAGAATTATTTTAAACTCATATGAAGTATTTGTTATTGCTGTTACATATTTGCTAATAAGAAATTATAAGGCTTAATTTTTCAAGAGAAAACTGGCCTAGTGTTTCTGTATGGTCCAGGAATAGGTATGCAATTTAGCGGATTTATTCTTTTTCTGGAGAATTAGGTAAGCAAGCTACGTAAAAATATTAAATAACACAAAGGTAGTATTTTTAGATGTTTTATTCGGAAAAAATAAAATAAAAGTCACAAGGAAAGTCAGTGCCGTACATATTTTGTTAATATTATTAGCTAGCTAAGATGCGTCCCACGCCGCCACTGGTCTCACTAATTAAACCTATTACAACCAATACTATTAAACAACAGTTCTTTTTTTAAGTTTAACAACCTGTATCTTAGAAACAAAGCCATTTGTACCATGTGTATGTTTATATTGTTTATATACACTTTTTTCATAAAATGTTTTCAGGAATACGCCCTTTAATTTTCTTGCCGAACATAGAAAACCCTGTATATAATGGGAAATGTAACCACGCCCCAATTATGACTCTTATTAACGTCTTATTTTGTAATCATTTAGTTCGCTCTTTAGCTACTGCACCAATCCTTTTTAAAATCAAACATAAATGACCTTGCCTCTGCAGTTACAGGCCAGAAGTGCTACATGACAACCTTTGCTGACGATTCAAATCTGTTAACGATAGGAATCTCTTTTCAGGAACTGGTTCGACTCACAAAAGAACACATGTTAAAAGCTCAAAATTGGTTTAAAGAAAACAGATTGACTTTAAACAGTGACAAACAGTCCACATATGTTTCTCCACCAAACAGAAAAACTCTGCAATCCCTGAATCATTTGGACGATGGACACACAGATTGTGACACTTGTCACGAGTACCAAGTTCCTAGGAATACATAAATATTAACCGTAATTTAGACTGGACGATCAACCTACTCCATAAGAGTCATGTCGAAATATCTAAGCAGGGAAGATTAAAAAATTATTTATTTCGCAAATATTTTCTCGGTACTTCGTTATGGGTTGATATTCTGGGGTGGAACTAGTGACTCTGAGAGAGTTTTTAAAAGTCAAAAGAGGGCAGTGCAAGTTCTTTTGGGCATAGGATATCGTGACTCATGTAGGGGAAAATTCAGAGATTTGAATATACTTACTCTTCCAGGTTTGTTCATTTATGAGTGTCTTTTGTTTGCTAAAAGCATTAGCATTAGCTGCTATTAGTCCGATAAAGTTAGTGAGAGCTTGGTGAATACGACCGTTTGTCTTTTTTATGCATGATCATGTCAATTTTCTTAATTTTCAGAATGTTTGTGGATCTTTCTGTCTTGTCTCTTTACATTTTTTTTTAATTTTTTGTACAAAGGTTTTAACTAAATTAAATTTTAAAAACAGCTTTTTTCAAACCTGTATGCTTTAGGAATGTAGGAACTAGGATTAAAATTAAACAAGTTTAGGCTTTGTTTTGTGAATTCCTTTTTTTTAAATATTCTAAGTCTAATTAAAGGATTTTAATCCCTACCCATTGACGCCATTCATTCAACTTTATATGTACAATTTTTTTATTGAATAAAGAGATTTTAGACTTTGACTAAAATCGCATTTTTCACCTAAAGTGCTCCCCAAACGTAAAAATTAACATTTAAAAAAAACCTTGTTAACGTTACCTGGGAAAATAATTATCTAACCAACGAAGTTTTTTTCTTTTGATCTTACATGATTCCGCACCGAGATATGATGGGCGCGGTAATTCACCTTCTTTTGAAACGATTCCCAATAATTGTTACCATTGCCGTATTTTTTAGAAGTTTTTAACAAAAATTTAACACAATAGTTTAGGTCATAGCACCCTTTCGAAAAACAAATTGGAGTCGTATAGTGGAAGAGCAGGCAAATAAATACCACTATTGTATTTATCCCAACGTTTTGTGGCTGGATTGCCACTTTATCAAGAGCCTATAATTAAAAAAATATACACGTTACAAAACTGTTTCTGTACATAGACATTATATTTTACAATACCAATAACACTTAAAAATTATATTGTTTAGCAGGAAAGGCAAAGAAACAACCATCAGGCAGTCAGGACTTCTAAAAGTCCGCAATTAGATATCACTTAAAATTATTAACCAGCGGAAAATTATTAGTCTACAAATTAAATTATTTAGAATAAAAATTAGAAACAAAACACAAAACATACAAAATATTCTCAAGAAAAACCAAAATATATAAAAACAGAAGGAAATAAAAAGTTAGTATGATATCCGGGGTTCGAACTCGGAACCTCCGGCTTACGAGTCCATACTCAATTTTCAATCAATTTTAACATGTCTTTATTTTCCAGATTTGTACAACTACAATATAAATTTACAACTATTTATGTACAAGTTTTTTCTAGACTTAGGAGCCCTCCAAAACTGCTAACCAGGTTCTCGAGTAAACTCTCCACCTGGGGGTTGGTGTTAACCCTGGGGAAACTTAATTGAGTGCAGGTTAACTGTTAACTACCCTTTCCGAGTTACTTTAAAGGTAATTTTTAATTTATTTATTTGGTTGTTTTATATTTATTGAAAAACCTTCTATTTAATTTATAAAAACGCTTTTAAGTTATTGCGGGAAAAATCTCGTCAAAAAACCCGCTTTACATTTGGTTTGTGCAGTGGATACATGTATCCCGCATGTTGGTACAATGGAATGCCAATTTATTATGGATGCTTGTTGCTAATGGGAAAAATATATATACTAAAAATTTAGCCAATTAGAATGTTAGTTTCCGAAATTTGTAGGTAGTCCATACTGGTAACCTTGTAGCTATTACGCTAATGGGATTTATTTTTCTTAAATGAATAATAACTATTTAAAACCAATCGTAAAAAATGATAGCATAGCCGAGTTTCAGTTATCAGAGCAAACAGTGTAACCCCGCTCCCCATACCTTAACAATAATACTAAAAACATTAAAAAAACACAGTAACTTGCGAAGTAAACAGACACAAAATTAAAATTGACTATTTGAAACTATTATACACACTATTTTCTTGATACTATATTTTATTGTACCATCGAGTTTAATAAATACATTTTTACTGTGCTATCCTAAAAAGTTTATAAAACGAACCTTTTTGATAACGAACTATAACCATCCCCCTTTTTTAATTATTTTAAGTGGTATGACACATTTTACTACCCTGTATGTCAAAAGTTAGGGCATTCACAACATATATTTATTATAACTAGTCTTCCTAAAATTACCTTCTCATTCTTTAGAATTAGCATCTTTTTGAAAAACCCTGTACCTGTAAATACCAATCTATAATGTAATATTATAAAGAGGCAAAGTTTGTAACTTTCTTTAATTGTTTGTAGACGCTAATCTTCGGAAATACTGAACCGATCATAAAAATTCTTTCACAATTAAAAAGCTACACTATTCAGGGGTGTTATAGGCTATATTTTATTATGATTAAATAAAAAATTCAGAGAAAAATAATGATATATGTATATCAATCTATACTAATATTATAAAGGGGTTATGCATGTGTAAGCACCGGTGGTCCAATGATAGAATGCTCGCCTGTAACGCGGGAGGCCCGGGTTCGATTCTCTCCGGTTGCAGATTTCGTTTTTTTTTATAAAAGTAGATAAGAAAAAAGCAATAAGTTTATCTATTTTTAGTAGGTTTTTCTTTGATATTCATTTATACTAATATTATAAATAAAGAGGTAAAGTTTATAACTTTCATTGTTTGTTTGTAAGGGTTAATTTTCGGAAATACTGAACTGATCATGAAAATTATTTCACAATCAGGAAGCTGCACTATTTGGGAATTCTATATGCTACATTTTATTATGATTGAACAAAATTTGAGAGAAAAATATAATTAACGGCTAACGAAGTGAGCACGGGTCCACTATCCAAGCAGCAAGCTAATATCTTATTGAAGTCTCTTTTTAGTCATTTTTGGTCACATTTAGTCAGCAAAGACGTCATAATATCACAAAATGACGTTAAATTGACCTCCCTAAGTCACAGACAAAAGACGTCTCGTTAATGACGTCTTTAAGATGACGAAAAATTGACGTATATACGTTTTTTTAAAGCTAAAATGATACGATATTTTATTTGAAAATTGATATAGGAAAAAACTCCTTACTGCTTGCAGTTTCCTTGCACTTCAAGGTCGCATCTCTTGGGACACTGTACAACCTGGAGGTTTTTACACTAGCCGAAAAAATTTCCATCAAAGCTAATTGAGATTACCAACCGCAGACCGGTCTCGACCTATTTTGGTCTCATCGGTACGGTGTAGGCGATGTTGCTTATTTTTCTGTCATATGATATTTCGGTTGAATTTTGACACAAATCAAATGTCACAAATTTTTTCTGGCGGGTTTTCTAAACATGACGTCATTAGAGTTTTATGAGCTAGTATGCATAACAAATAACGTCAAGAAGACGTCAGTTCAAGGACGTCTAAAACACGTCATTAAAATGACGTTAAAATGATGTCATAATTTTGGTCTGATGACGTCCTATGACCAAAAATGACTTAAAACTGACGTCATAATGACGTCAGCTTGCTGCTTGGGTAGTAATTACGAAAGATGGTATTAATTTGGCATACATAAAATTTAAAGTAATAATTTAAAGCAGTCAACAAATCTGATTATTTGCCTTTTAAATCTATTAAAATGTTGAAATCCACTTGCCGAACAAATGTTATTTATTTACAACTACCTGACATAATGTGCAATCAAAAAACAAGTCATTAGAACAATGTAAAGAAGATAAATGAGTGCAATCTGGTAAAATAGTCTATTACAACATTTTTACAGTAGAATGGTAACTGAGATTAAACATTGAAACACCTAGATTTTATCTTATATGTTGTATACGGTGATTAAGTTTAAAAACTTTATTTGTTAAAGGAAATTTAAAATAGCAGATATATTAGTGATATGGATACCAGGGTTATTTATTCATTAACAAAGTATGTGGCAAATAAAGGTAAACACTTATTCATACAGTGAGGGCCTAAAATCTGTCTTCCCCTTACTTAATTCGAAAATGTTCGGTATATTGTTATGAGTTTTCGATCGATAATATTCGTAATTGATGTAAAGTTCCGTTAAGTTTAAAACAATTTTGATCTTAAGACTTTTTATGTAAATAAATACAAACCATTTTTCGGCATGATCATATCGCCAATACCTAATTGTAAAGTTATTAGTGAAAAAGTACACTTCTGGCAGAAAAAAACGGACAAACAATTTTTCAATATTTGAAAAATGTCTTTCAAAGTCCAAAAATCTGAATTGGTCTAAATAGAATTATAAAATAATATACAGGGTGTTTGTAAACAAATGCAAAAAATTTTAAAAGGTGATTTTCCACCAAAATAAGATAAAAAACTTTATATTAATATATGTCCTAATGGTCTTAGTTTTTAAACTACATCAGGGCGTTAAATATTTAAAAAATAATATTTTTATATAATTACAATTATACTCATTCAGATATTTAAAAAAGTTTGGGAAATGCATCCTCTGCACCAGAATGCATTTTTTGGCATACAAGGAAAAAATGATTTTTACCAGTGTCGTCCATAAGGAGTTTAAAGTAAATATTTTTAAGGAAAAAATAGTACGCCACTGCATTTTTCTAAAATTAAAATATTTTTTAAGTCATCGTTTAGTTTAGAACAAATTTGATCTCTAGACTTTTTTTGTTTGAGGTACGGTTTTCGCGTAAATCAATGGCGTGGTCCCTTTGTATTCCCAATATGATATTCTACATTAAAAATTAACCTTTGTTATTTATTTTTTAATAAAAAAACAGTGGGTGCGAAAGGGTTAATTAGAAAGATAGGAATTTAACCATGCCATGCCATGCTCTTATCATAGAGTAAGGAAATTATAAGAGTTATCATGGAATAGCCGATTTAAAAACAGGTCATGCGAAAACTAATATATATTTATTCGTTTCTGGTTGAAATACCGCCAGTTAGTCATTTCAGTAAGCTTACGTGTCTCCCCACCGCTGATGTTACACGAGGCGAGGCTTGGACCGACGCATTTAAAGTGTAAACTGGCAAAAATGACAAGCCTGCCACCAGCCTACCGCAAAAGCGGTAAGAAAATTTTAGTATGCCATGGTTTCTCTTATCCGTAGGTATGTTACTTTATGCTCTTATTTATTTACGCGAAAACCGTACATCAAACAAAAAAGTTAGGAAATAACATTTGTTCTAAACTAAACGATTATTTAAAAAAGATATTTATTTTTGAAAAATGCAGTGGCGTACCATTTTTTCTTAAAATTTTTTTAACTTAAACCCCTTATGGACGGCATTGATAAAAATATTTTTTTCTTGTACGTCAAAAATTGTTTCTGGCTCAAAGAGTGCGTCGCCAAATTTTTTTAAAAATAGATAAATGAGTATAAAAGTTATTATAAAAAAACAATATTAAAAAAATATATACCCCGTAGTTCAAAAACTAAGACGTTTGGGATATATGTTCATATGATGTTTTTTTCTAATTTTTTGGTTGAAAATCTCTTTCTTTAATTTTTCGCATTTGTTTAGAAACACCCTGTATGTGTTCTTAAAATTTTGATACCCTGTAGTTTGAAAAGGATGGCGTTTAGGATATACAATATACATATATTTCCAAAAGTTTTTTAATATTTTTTAATGGGGAATCCCCACTTTTGTCGGTGGGTTTCTAAACATCCTGTATATTTTATCAAAAAACGTAAGTACCTAAAAGTCAATTAAAAACTACAGTATTTATAAACAAATTTTAGATGAATGTACGAATAGTATATTTTTTCGCCAAAAGTATATCATGCAAAATCCACTTGGACTTTAACCACAAAAAGAATATTTTGAATAAACCTCGTAACACTTTAACTTAACATCTAGTTAAGGTTTTTAAATGGAACATAAAGCAATAACGGATGCAAGGAAAAAGATTCAAATTACTTCAACTGAATGAATAAACTCGTTTGGTTTGTAAACAAATAGAAACAAATTCCAAAAAAAATATGCAAATGAAAAAGAAACTATTTGTTAAATTTCCCATGAAAATGAATAATAGTCAGTAAATTTCAATGGTATGTCATCTTCCGTTCTTTTGTAATGATAGGCAGGGCCGTTCCTAGGGTGTCACGTCGCCATGGTGCAAAAAATGATATGCCGCCCCTAGAAGAAAATGTATAAGACCCAAGAAAAAAAAGGGTCCTCGCTTTAAAATAATAATATTGATTTCCAAATTTTCCTAATCTCAAACCATCACTTTCTAAATAGCGCCCTTCATTTCTTACCTTTCCGCCCCTTAATTCCACAATTTTCCGCCCCTGCAGCGTTGCGCCCTGGTGCCTTGCACCACTTGCACCACCCAGTAGGCACGGCCCTGATGATAGGTGTTATAGTTTTGGTTAATTGTAAATCAAAATAGTGTTACTTATTTAAATTGGGTTAAATTTATCCGCAAAGTAGCTCAGCTACAAAGGAGGTTTAAGGGTTAATTTACCCCTGTCCTGGTTCGCATTCTCATTTTATTTTTCTTTTCATTAAATCCCTTTCCCTCTTTTACCAGATCGTTTGTATTATTTTTAGACCTTCTGACTTTTTTCTCCAATGTACCATTTCGCGTAAAAAAATAAAAAACCGTTTTTGATGCATTTTTGGTGCCCTATTTTTAGTTTTTTCTTTTTAATGCGAAAGCGGTGCATGGTACCAGTGGCGTAGCGTACCTTGTATTACAATCAGTTTAAGGAGCCCCAAAGAAAATTTTGAAGACCAAAAAAAAACAAAAAAGGACCCCAGTTTCCAAAAATGTATTTTGTTTCTACACACATTACACATTACGGCGGATGCTACGCCTCTGCATGGTACGAAAAAAGTCAGGAGGTTAAATTTATTGCAAAATAATGGTGGATTTAAAAAATAATTTTAATTGTTGGGAAAAGAAATGGCGTACCATACTTTTTATTTTAATTTTTCAGTATTTATGCTGAATACTGATAATTACAGTATGCAAATCAAGACTTCACAAAATAGTTCAATATTGAATTGAAATTGGAAGAGATTTAGACAGACAAACGAAATTGCCTGTCATTACAGAATGTTGTTAGGAAAATTTAAAGAAAGATGCTGCATTAAAAAATTTAGGAAAATGTTCATAAACATAAGTCTGGAAATGCGTTGCTTTCCAGATACAGGGTGCTAAACTTTAAAAAATATATATTTTTTCTTAATGCTTAAATACCCTAATCTGATTTTAATATTATTTGGCACTTTAATTTGTAGATTTAGAAAGCTTAATTAGTATTTAAATATTTAGAAGTTAATTAAAGTTACTCAATCCATTGTCTTAAGCGGTACCTTAACGAATACTCTGACAAACAATTGAGTTTGGGATAATTCATTAGTTTAAATATTAATAATATTTAATTTAGTGTTTGTAGTCAATTTTATATAATAATCACTTCCACTTTATCATTTTCAAAAAGTTATCAAGATATAAAAAAGGGCTAAAAAGCTGTATTTTTACTTGCTTAGTTTAAATAAAATAAGTAACTTGCTTTAAGTCAGTGGCGTACATTTTTTGCCAAAAATCTTCGTTTGGGTACCCCTGGAAACGCCACTGGATAAATTAATGTTTTTTTATGTCCGGTTTTTTTCTGCAGCACATCTGGCAACCCTATGTATGAGTCCTAACAGAAGTTATATACAGGGTTAAATATTTTTAGTTAAATGGACTGTTAGGACAGAAAAAAATATATATTGTCGATTTCCAATCAACTACTGATACGTATCAGAAAAATACCTAGATTCCTTGTAATTCCAGACCAAATAGAAATCTGTTTCTACATGCTATTTAATAATAGTGACATGATGACAAGGACATGACCAATAACCAATTAACTGGAGCTGCACAAAATATATATATCAGAAAAGTGGACCCCAAGTTTTCCAGATTTAAATACTAGTATGTGTGACCCGGGGCCTCGATTTTTGACTTTTGAGAGTAGAAATTTCTGATGAAAGAAGGTTTATTCTCTCTCTTTTCTAATAACCTCCTTTTGATTGTAATAAAAGAGGCAAACAAAATACTTTTTCATCAGAAATTTCTACTCCCTAGATTAGATTAGATTAGATTAGATTAGGAGGTGGATTGCATATCCTCTAGCACTGCAACCTGCTCAGGTTTATTGTGTGTCCTCCGTCCATAGGTTAGAGCACGCTATCCAAGCCGGTCTGTTTAATCAGACTCCACAAGCTTGAAACTGGCCCCTTGGTATATCTTGCCGCTTTAGGTTTTTCTTCACCCAGCCTTGCAAACCGCAGACGACAAAGGGCTTCGCAGTAGCACCATACGTGTTCTGCGGTTTCTTCCTCCTCCTGGCAGAACCTGCATAGGTTTTCTTCTGCCAGGCCCATAGTTTCCAGGTGTTTATTCAGTCTGCAATGACCTGTCAGTTGACCCACTATTATTCTTACTGCCTTCCGGTTATAATTCAGAAGGTCTTTTGTAAATTCTGGCGAGTAAGCCTTGATGAACACTTTCGCCTGACGCTGTCCTGGTGTTCTCATCCACCAGTCTTGTGATTCCCTCATAATCCATGATCTAATGGATGACCTTACCTGGCATGATGGAATACCACAGTAGGGCTCGGGACCTACCATTGTCCTTTCTACTCCCTAAGTCAAAACTCGAGGCCCAGGTGGTGAATATCGTTTTTATAGTTTTACAAAATACAAATCTGATGCAACAAAAAGTAAAAGAGATTTTCATTTTCAATAATTAATTTGTATTATTTTAATGTTGCTATAAATGAGAAGTATAGTCACGAAATAGAAGACAAAATATTTATCATCATTTGCCAGACGAATTTCGTATTCAGTTTTGCTTGAATTGAAATTATGAAATAAAAAGCCCAATTTAATATTACGTATTGCCGATGTTATTATATTTGTGCAAAGTAATTTGTATATTCCTTTGTGAGTTTCAAATATGATTATTCTATTTAATTAGACACGTGTTTTTAAAGGTGACTTTTTTACCACTCCAAGGAAAACTAAATAAATGTTAATTCACAAAGGTATACACATTTAGCCACCTCAAAAGGTTGATATGCACTTCGTGAAAAGAAGGAAGTTTAAAGGTCGGGCCTCACATAACTGCAACAAGCCCGTGGCCGTGCGTTTTCCTAGTGAAATGTAGGGGATGCCGTGCAAAAATTTTGTAATTAATCGAACTGTAGTAATATGAGTCAATTATGCCACGCTTTAAATTAGAGTAAGTAACACAGATTTAGGGTTTGACCACATATAACCACACCGAGTCCTGTACCGTAGCACAGCCGTGTCTTGGTTTTGAAATGTACCAATGTAGTCATATGCCGTAGGCTTAATATCACCGCTCCGTGCCCGAAAACATACCCCTAACCGCATCTTAACAAGTAAACAAACATAAGTTTATTTGATTTCTCAAAATATTAATTTAAAAAAACTTATAAAAAAATAACAATATAATCGTAGTTTTACTCACATATTATTCACAAGATGTAACAATAAAATTAATTTTACACTTTTTAATACTTATTAAATCACTTTTCTTGTATTGTTTGTTTACAACTAACCATTAACCACAAACTTTTAATTTTTATACGTAATGAACTGAAATCCGCTATCCGATCCACGTATGATTTTATTTTCTGGGCATGTTTCAGACCATACGAGACACGGTTGTGCTACGATGCGGGTCTTGTGGGACATCGTTGCGGTTATTTCTAGCTAGACTTTTACCTATACTACACTTAAAGTTTGGAAAAAAAGAAACAGAGATAAGTAGGAAAATCTGTTTAATTTAAACAAAGAGATATACATACATTAAACAATAGACTTTGCTTGACAAAAATGCTTTTGAATTTTTTCGAATTAATTTGCCACACTCTCCTCTATCACCGTGAAGTCGGGCCCGGTAAGGTTATGTGTGGCCAGACCTTAACGCGTGTAGTAATATATAAAGTAGTATGTAATTCGTCATGCATCAAAGTGGATTTTTTTTTGAATATTATGCATCGTTCCGGAAAAAGTCAAAAGATCAATCAAATAAATCAAAATAATTTTTATTTAAGAAGAAAGCAGTGGCGCACCATTTTTTTCTTGTAAAATAGTCCATACAAATATTGTTCGGACGTCACTGGTATTTTTTTTAAATATTTTACATAAAAAAGATGTGGCTTTTGGATGAGGTTAAGCAATGTACCAAATACCAATTAAATATCTAGAGCGGTTTAAAAATTATGGTACAAAAATTTCTTTATTTGTTTAGAATTTTAACACCCTGTATCTCTAAAAGGAATTTTATATAGGAAACTAGGGCTTATTTTCTACGAGTATGCCATTGAAATTTGTACGTGAATTTCAAAACACCCTGTATGTTAAGGTCGAGGATTCCATAAAAAAATACATCAAGTGAAATTTTTCATAATTTTATACATTTAAATTGTAAAGTTGGGCTTAATTGCTTATTTTTAATTGTTTAAATGAATATAACTTGATAAATAATAATTTTTCGAAAAAAGGTAAGGAGCCGTTTTCGGTGGACAATTAGTAAAATAAAATTTATAAAGGGAGTGTTTTCTTATTACATTTTATGAAAGGGGTTTCTTTAAACATATATTCGAACTTGTTTCTAAGCTACAGAGTGTTAACGTTCCTAAAAAAGACGAAATTTTATAAATTTCTTAAAACTCATAGATCAATAAGGTGCTTAAAAAGCTCTACCTAGGATAAAATTATTGGGTTCAGTAGCGTCTTTGTAGGCATCACACTCAATATAAAAAAATGTACGTCACTGACTTTTAAGGAGTTTTAATATTTTTTCTGATTAAGCCATTAAAAGTTCTACTTTTTAGTATCTTATATCTTTTGATATATGGCGCCGTTAAAAAAAAACCTTTTAGGTGAAAAAAGTTTCCATAAACAACATAAAATAAAATCCAAATTTAAAAAATAAATACTTTTGATTTTAGTAAATAATAATAATGACAATTTTTAATAACATACACGGCTACCATTAATTTTAAGGCAGAAAATTGTTTGTTTTTATATCATGTTTATTTTTAGGGAAATTAAAGCGATTTTAATTATTTATCGGAAATGAACCTATATACAAAAAAATACAAGACACTAAAGAGTTTTATGTTTAATTGCTTAATTGAGAAAAATAAAACATAAAAAGTCAGTGGCCTACGATTTTTGTCAATATTATTGGCTGTGGTGACTACTGAGACGCTAACGGGCCAATTAAAACTAAAGGTAGATAGAACTTTACAAGGAGTCTATTATAAAAATTTCACCTAAGTAAAATAAAAGGGGTTTAAAATATTTATTATCCACTGACTTTTTTAAATTTAAACGCCCTGTGTCTAAAAATAAAGCAAGTCCGTACATATGTTTATAGGTACTTTTTTTATAAAAAGTCATAAGAAATAACTCCATTAAGTTTTGTAGAGTAGTTAGAAAACACACTGTATATTGCAAAAGTGTGAGTCAGTAGGTTCCATGTGGTTGATTCATAGCGATGACAGTTGTATGTTTTAAATGCGGGGTGTTATGGAAATACTTTAATGTATTAAAATCCAAGATCCTCACGTAAAAATAAAAATAGTCCAAAATGGGGGATCACTATTAACTACTTAAATTAATCCTAAAATTTTTAAGTTAAAACTAGTCAAAATACGTACCCGATACCGCCAGAGATCTCTTTTAATCTTTTGTTTTAATTTTGTAAATAATATTACACATTTTTTATTTCCTCAACAAAAATCACATTTTTTACCGACAAATAATACATTAAACCTATTATACCAGACACTACCGGCGAAATAATTTACAAGTAGGTTATTTGCAGTTTTATTCTTTCGGTTACAAAAATCCAAAATTAATTATCTAATATTTAAAGTTTTTTTTCAAATTGTAGTTTGTAACCTTAAATTTTATTCGTGCCTTTAATCAGCTGGCGCTGTCATTCCCCGTGCTCTGCTCGATGTTGCCACGTTCTAAAACAATCATTTTAACTTATCAGTCTGAACGTTTTGATAACGACAGCTATTAATAATTGTTAACATAATATTACGTCATTTTTAGGTATTTATTTGATTTTTTTAGCTGGTTGTATTTAATTACTATGTGATACTAGGATAAAAAAACTGGTTAAGATATTTGACTTTACTGTTTTGTATAGGTTGTTCAACAACTTTAAGTTCTTGGAACTTTTTGTGAAAAGCCCACAAAATTTTTATCTATGTGATTTAATAAAATAACGTTTATTATTGAAAAGTGTTTAATAATTAAAAATATGGTTTAAAAATGACGTCAAACAATCAACGTTTTTGTTTCTATTTGAATAAAGGACATTTATTCTAAAGGTATAGTCCTTTTAAATTGATTTTCTTTTGCATTTATTTTAAACCCAAATAATAAACTTATATTAATTGAATGGGCTTCAGACTAAATTTTTGTTAACATTTTCTAAATGTAAACAAGTAATTTATTTTAGAACAAAAAAGGTTATTTTACCTTTACTAGCTACTGTTATACAAAGTTTTCGACGTTTAAAATAATATTTAGAAACATGGCAGGGACGATGTGAGCTTTAAACAGCTCTGTAATAAATATCCTAAATAATAAAGGGTAACCCGAGCAGAAGAGTTGCGGACATATGGAAAAAAGTTTTTTTTGCAATATTTAAAAAATGTTTGAATTTAACAAAAAAGTATTAGGTATGTCTCAATGAGTCACCCATTTCAATATATTTAAGTATTTCCATAACACCCTGTATATTACACGGAAATTTAAAAGTAGTAAAGTAGCTAATTACTAGGACTTTTTAATTTTCACTGACCTACCTTAACATGTCCTTACAATCGATTAATAATGTATAAATACAAAAATACAGTAGTAAATGTAAAAGGTGTTAATAGGAATGTTATCACAATGCGATCTGTAGATAGGTAGAAATCTTTATAAGGAAATAAAAGTTTAAATTTTTATTCTTTATAAAAAAACAATGAAATTATGGAATGCAAAAATTGCACAAATGGGCAATATAGCCTTTTCTGTAAGTAAATGATCATTAATTGGGCGAACTCCTTTAAATGAAATCAAGAATGCTTAGGGTTGTGGGTGACGCCATGCCCCAGATATGAGAACCATATTCCAAGGGAGGTCGGATTTGTGACACATACAAAATGTATAAATTAGAAGGCAAAAAATATTTTTGGCTTGAAAAAGAAATCTAATCTTTTTTAAGATGCCAGTTAAGGTCATTCTCAAATGTGACGCCTAGAAGATTAAAGGCTTCTTTGCTCTGCAAAACTTGACCGCTCATAAGTAGAGGATGAGTATTTGATGACTCTTTTCGCGACAAGGAGCATAATTGTGTTTTGAATACATTAAAATGGACAAGATTTTTGGCGTTCCAATCCAATATTAAATTAAGGGCCTGTAAAAGAGATATCCGCATCGCTTTGCGTTTGCTTTCCAAATTAGGTTTAGAGACTGGGTTAGGAACTAACTGGAGTAAAGAGTACTTCTTCTAGAAACCTTTTAATAAATTACTTTTCTCGTAAATCAATATTAATATTTAATTAATGGATCGTTTAGAATTACTTTAATAAATGCTTTTGGGAAAAAACTTATCCGAAATACCGCTTCTATGGTACTAAATTGTTTTATTTTAATAAAAAGGAAGTTATAAGCCGTTAAAAAACTGATGATACTATTGACAGGATAGATGGATGGATAAAAGGCAAAAATGTTCCTCCTACCCAGAATAAATTGGCCAAAAAAACACACCGTTCCAAGATGCGAAAGCTATTACTTCCCTTGCAAAACGAATCACACATAAGCATAAAGAAAAACAAAATTTACGATAATAAATCAAGTTAATCTAACTATAATCACCACTTAAATTTGTAGTTAATAAACTAGTAAATAAATTATCAAATTACTATTATAGTTATTTATCCAACACTTACATATAATATCTACATAATTGATCAGATTTTGAGGATATAAAGTGTACTATAAGTCACTAGTGAGCTAAAGTACCCTTTAGCTCACTAGTGAATTATAGACAATACAAAATTTTGTTGCTGGTGTTGACAATGACAAGTAACAAATAATGGATGACGTTTTCAAATTATTTTCGATATTAAAAACGATTTATACGAAAGTGTTGGATAAAATTTTGTATTAGACACGTGAGTTATTACATATAAGTCACTTAAGAAAATTACCTCTGCTTATCTAATAAATAACTATTATCTTATATAACTTATCTAATAAATAACTATTATTAGATAAGTGAGTTATATTACATATAAGTCACGCAAGAAAAGTTTAACTCTCGAGCCCGAAGGGCGAGAGAGGTAATTTTCTTAAGTGACTTATATGCGTCACGTGTCTAATACAAAATTTTATCCAACACTTTCGTATAAATCGTTTTTAATATCGAAAATAATTTGAAAACGTCATCCATTATTTGTTACTTGTCATTGTCAACACCAGCAACAAAATTTTGTATTGTCTATAATTCACTAGTGAGCTAAAGGGTACTTTAGCTCACTAGTGACTTATAGTACACTTTATATCCTCAAAATCTGATCAATTATGTAGATATTATATGTAAGTGTTGGATAAAGGTCATTTTTTCGTGTTAACCGTATTCATTGGAGTGGTTTAAACCGCATTTGAAATGACAATATAAATATGAGAGTTAGACAGAGATAGGTAAAGCTGGGACCAGATTTAATTTATTCTGAAAGGGATGCCGCCAAGTACGCAAAGTATCATAATGTAAACAAACCCTTTTGTAAACAATGATTTATTGCAGCAATAAATATTACACCCGACCAGTTTATAATTCTAACGGTACGGGTCACCTTTTATGGCAGGACAGAGACGAAAGAAGATGATGTTTTCTAAGTACGGGATACGTGTTTTAGCAATGTTTTTTTATTTATCTAAAAATATGTAATCAGGCTCTGTTAGAGACTGTGTGCTTTCAAAAAGGTTTGTTTACTTTATCATTTTTTGTGCACTTTGCGGCATTGCTTTCAGAATGAATTATAGGTGGTTCAGACTATATTCAAATGTTTTTAAAATGTTTTGAACCGTCTTAACACGAAAAAACGCCTTAAAATTATTGTTATCTTTTAGAAAATCACCATTTTTTATGTACCGTAAAATGAGGTTTCTTTGCACCATTTTGGTGCTATAGTTAACAAATTTTCTGAACTAGTGCCAACCAAGTTACCACTAAAATATGTTTATATCTTCGGCGGTGACTAATGTATTTTTGTGAAGTACTACTTAATTTTGGCATGATTTTTAGGTTAGATATATATATATATATATATATATATATATATATATATATATATATATATATATATATATATATATATATATATATATATATATATATATATTTAATTATAAAACTGGTGCAATGTATCTCCCATTATGGCCCAACTTTACACCTTATAAAGAGTATAATAATTTTTATTGTAATTATAGAGGAATAAGAGTACTGGTGTATTGTTAGCCCCTGTGGATGGCAATTTTGTACCACAGTTTAACGAAATTTATAATTTTATTTCATTATTTTTATTTTTAAATAAAAATCTCAAATATGTTTAGTTGGAAAAATATAACAACTTTAAAAATAAATCGTTTATTAAAAATATATTACAAACATATATTTATTATAAAAAAAAAACACAATTTATTCATACCAGAATCGGTCTATTAGAAGTATTTTATAAAATCCACGTTTGGAAATTTGTTTTGGTGTTCCAATCCAAGCCAAGAACATCCTTTTATTCGTAAAAATATTCATCTTTGTGAAGCTTTAAGTGATTTCTCCATCGCATTAATGGTTGCACCTGTCCAGGGTAGACGTTGCCTTCATAAGAAAATATTACGAACTCGCCAATCCTCGTCTTACGGGTTTTAGCGAGTCTAAGCTACAAACATTACTTGCTGCGAAAGAACTAGAATTGCATTTTTTGTAATTTTTTTCCTTCTTCTATTTCTCTTATCTCATCCAGGTCATCATCAGATGAGTCTTGCAGCTGAACTGATCCATCTGATGAATTATCCGATCGAGTAGTAATGTTTCTAGTTTTTCTTTGTTTTTTCGGTTAATTTTACCGCATCTTATTAATTCTCAAAAAAATAATGTTACTTATTAGACCTTATTATTTTGTGTGTGAAAAATTGTTAACAATATATAACTAAATAAAAATAAAATGTACCTACTTTTCACTGAGCTTACAAAACTTTACAATACTTGGATGTTTTTCATGCAAATTTTAAGGAGGAAAGTCTATGTTCCTTTTACAAACATAAATTCAAGACTAATGTTTTCTTTGGTACTTCACTCCTCAGTTGCAAGAGTGACGTATACGCCCTTTATGTTTTGTTTTAAGGGAGCTGTAATGGCCTATAAACTTTTTCCATTTTGGTGCAATATTACCCCCTATGGTGCAATGTAACCTCATTTTACGGTATATTAATTTATTAGTAGCTTCTGGACTAATGAAATCACAAAAGTCGTGTTAATTTAATCAAATTATACGCCATATTATCTCTTTAACATGATTTTAATTAAATATGTTAGCAACCAACTGTCTGAATTTAAGTGGTACGAACTAGTTATACAAATCAGTCGGGCGTTTAATCCTCTTTATTACAAAATTAATTTTAATACTAGTTTATGTTTGTTTACTATTAAGTTCATTCACCAATACAAGTTTGCTGGTTGGTATATTTGTATAGATGGGCCACATTTAATTCTTCTCAAAGCAATGCCGCAAAGTACACAAAAAATGATAAAGTAAACAACCCTTTTCGAAAGGACATAGCCTCTGACAGAGCCTGATTACATATTTTTTAGATAAATAAAAAAACATTGCTAAAACACTTATTACGTACTTAAAAACATCCTCTTATTTTGCCTCTGTCCTGTCATAACACCGGTCGCACGTGACGTGGTACTAGAAACTCGTCAGGTTGAATATTTTTTGCTGCAATAAATCATTGTTCACAAAAGGGATTGTTTACTTTATCATTTTTTGTGTACTTTGCATAATTGCTTTTAGAATGAATTAAATGGGCCCATCTATAACCCTTTAGTAATACCACCGACAGTAATACTTTACAATTTTCTGCAGTTCTACTAGTTATTCTGTCGCGTTGTAGTTCAACAAGTTGTACGACACAGTTGGATCGCATGGCAGTTTGGCCGGACAAGAATTTGTTGTACGACCGTGTTTGATGTATGATTGATTGCCTAATGTGTGCCATCCGTGTTTTGCATTGACTTTTAGAAACAAATTCAGTTTTTTTTCAAGATTCATTGGTACATAATTCCTATAGCAAATTCGTGTGAATATATATTTTAAGCCGACTACAGACGACATGCCAGGGCTTGGCCAATGTCCGCTAGTTTCACCGTTGGCATGCAAAACATATGGCTAAGCAAAGCCAACGTTGGCGTTGGCCAGGGTTCATGTAGGTGACGGTTTTTTCAATAGAGATCAAAGGGATTTGTTAAGACCCGCCGGTGTTGATCTCCGTACACACGACTTGAATGCTGGAATGTAAACATTTAGGATTAGGTGACTAATAGAGCTTGTTTATGTTTATTGTTATGTTATTGCATTACTGACCGATATACTTTGCGAGTCTGACTAACATTGGCAATTTCTAATTTATTTTATTAGTTTATAGTGTTCGTTAAAGTTTTTAACGTGCATAAATAAAATAATACCTATTTATTGGTGTAAATTGCTGTTTGTTTAAAAGAAGAAATGACTGAAAACTGGAGCAATGAAACTATTTTAGAATTTATTTGTTTATACAGCATGTCTACTTAACCACGCACCATATGGAAAACTTTTTAATTAATAATTTAACAAAAAAAAGTATTTTTTTATAAAAAATTCCCAACGCTAAATGCAATCATCAGATAATATTTTTTGGAGTGGTATACAAGGTATGTCAAAAAATATGAATTTTGTTCGAGAGGAAGGTACCCTTATTTTTCATAATATTAGGAATTTTTAAATGAAAAAGATGTTTAGGATTAAAAAACCCTTTCAAATATGCAAATTGGTTTATTTACAAGAAGTTTGTTCACATTTTTTCTGCGATAACGAGGGTTTCTGTAACTTTTGGCTATTTTGACAGTTCTTTAGCTGCTTTACGTATTAGATTTCAAAATAGACCCAAACACCTTTTCTCTATAAAAATACCGGATATTGTGATAAATAAATGCACTTTCCTCTTGAGAAAAATTCATATTTTTGACATATCTTGTATATCATATCCCCGAAGATTGTCAGTTTTCTTTGATCCAGTGCGTCACACTCTCACAGTATATGAGTTACTGTTTCGGTCTCTGCTCCGCATAATCTTCAGTTTAGATCTCCGTCATATAACCCTTTTTTTGTTTAGATATTTTTCACCGGAGCTTGTCTCAGTGAGGAAACCTGTGATAGTTCTTAGCTGATTCCTACTCATTTCGAGTAGGTCTGTGGCTCTTATAAAGCATGGTCCTCCGATGTATATTTTTCGATGTATATGTTGAGGAAGCCTGTCCCAGTGCAGTCTTTGCTAAACTAAAAACTTACTGCTATGTTATCTTAAATTAAGGAATTTCTTGTTTAAATAACATATACAGGGTGTTTTCTAACTACGGTACAAAACTTAGGGAGGTAATTTCTTATGTATTTTTATTTAATAAAAGTTCCTATAAACATATGTTTGCGCTTGCTTTACTTCTAAGATGCAGGACGTCAAAGTTTATAAAAAAGTCCATATTTTTTAAATATCTTTAAAACTCTTCAACCGATTTGAATTAAATTTGGGATCCTTATTAGATGTTATAAAGCGCTTGTAAAGCTTCACGTAAATTAAGATTATTAGGTTTAGTGGCATCTCAGTGGACACCACAGCCAATATGAGACTTTGCACCCCTTATTTTGCAATTCCGTTGTGGTTAACGTTATTCTGAGACTGCGCAGTAACGCAAACATGATCCGTTATCGTTATTAACCATACCGGACTCCTTTAATTACGGATGAATACCGAAGAGCTTATCTTTATCGTTAACGTTATTGTTAAACTGCGTGGCTGCCGGATTGTAGAAATTTTAATATCAATTATTTAAAAGGTTAAAATTTTAATGCCGTATTAATTAATATATCATTTATACATAGGCTCAAATTAGTGAAAAATCTATAGCAGTAATAAAAATCAAATAGTGTTAAGAAATTAAAACGGACTTGCACTTTTACGGATATTCTAAATCAGTAATTAATTTAGATATCACAATCTGGCACACTTGCTTTTTATTCTACTACCAAACCCAACCTTACTTTTTGTGTTTTGCTTATACTGTATTGTTTGCATCTACTTTAAAAAACGAAATCAACAGAAGTGTTTGCATATATTTAAATAATAATTTATATCTTATGAAGAATAAAAGTAAATACTGATTTTTTTAAACTTTAAAATCGGTGAACCATAGGCAAAAATAAGGTTATGTGTCGAAAGCGCAGACGCAAAATAAATTTCTTAAAAGAGGCTGCAAAATCTCTGTCTAAAACTGCTGCCGTAATCGTTATGTTTAATAACGATAACCATAAGGAGGCCAAAAAACGTCTGTTATTTTAAGAGGTGCAAAATGTCTCTATTATTGAGAATAAAAGTACGTTACTGACATTTTTTAGAGTTTTTATATTTTTTACAGATTAAGCAATTAAAAGTTCAACTTTTTGTTTTTTGTATTTGCTTTGTATAACGCTCCGTTTTCTAGAAAAAATTGAAGCCAAAAAGTATTCAACAACACAAAATTTAAAAATTAACAATATTGATTTAAAAAAAAAATGATTTCCGATAAATTAAAGGATTGCTTATTAATTTTAAAGCAAATATTTGTATATTGTTTATTTTTATTTTTATATCATGTTGCCTTTGGGAAGAAATTAAAGTGACCCTAACTTTTCTGGAAAGCGAAGCTAGATATGAAAAAATTCAAGACACTAAAAAATTCCATTTTTAATTACTTAATTGAAAAACAATACAAAAACTATATAAAACGTAAGTGGCGGTATTTTTTTACTTAATAATATTGGCTGTGGTGCCCACAGGACCCAATGATCTTTATTTAGGCAAAGCCTTATAAGCGCCTTATTACATAAAATATGTGTACCGAATTTCGTCTAAATCGTATAAGGGTTTTAAAATTATTTGAAAAATTTTAAGTTTTTTTTAATCTTTAACGCCCTATATCTCAGAAACGAAGGAAGTCCGGACATAGATTTATGAGAACTTGAAATAAAACAATCGCTTTCTTTAGTTTCGTACTATAGTTAGAAAACACCCTGTATAGACTCCAGAAACAATAATGTTCGTTCCGTGCGTGCATGACAATTTCTGCTGCATCAGAAAAAAGTACAATGAAAGTAGTGTTTAATAAAATGGCAAAATAATTTATTTTCTAATACCTATAACAGGTTGTTCGTAATAAAACCGACTTACAAGGAAGGTAAACGCGCCAAGATGAGACTAATCTAGCCATCGATTATGGGTTGCACAATACAACCAACTGTCCGTAACATCGTTGGCAAATTTATCCGAACACGGAACATGATAAGTTGATTTCAATTTCTGGTTGTAAAATTGTATGTTAATAACTTTAGTAACCTCTGATTTTTTTTTATCTAAGGCTCATTACAAAATGCTTTTACTTGAACTTTTTAATGTCAAAATATTATTTCCATTTTTTTCATAATTTATTTAGACAAGGTTAGATTTTAGTTATTTATTTTATTTATTTTATTTATTTTATTTATTTTATTTATTTTATTTATTTTATTTATTTTATTTATTTTATTTATTTTATTTATTTTAATTATTTTAATTATTTTATTTATTTTATTTATTTTATTTATTTTATTTATTTTATTTATTTTATTTATTTTATTTATTTTATTTATTTTATTTATTTATTTATTTTATTTATTTTATTTATTTTATTTATTTTATTTATTTTATTTATTTTATTTATTTTATTTATTTTATTTATTTTATTTATCTTATTTATTTTATTTATTTTATTTATTTTATTTATTTTATTTATTTTATTTATTTTATTTATTTTATTTACTTTATTTATTTTATTTATTTTATTTATTTTATTTATTTTATTTAGTGTCTAAAGTTAGAACTCCTCCTAACTTTTGAATTGTTTAATATATTTTCCTAAAAATTCAAGAATCTACATAAGACAACATAAACCAAATTTTAGACAAAAACTGACAGATATAAATGGTCAACTGAGATATAGGCACCATTTTAAAAAACAAAATTAAATGGAAATGGTAGTCTTATGGCACATCATTTTAAAGTTCATGACTAGTATTTGTGTACAATATATTTTCAATACCCCTAACTACTATTTTTATATTGACTTACCCTGTATATTATATCAACATTAAAAATATGCAGTGTGTCTACGTAAGTTGGAGTCATATCGAAACTTTTTTATTATTGATATTACGAAAGAAAGGTATTCTTCATAAAAAGTTCTGCATGGTTCTAAACCTAAAAGCAACCATCAGGTATCAAGTTGTTTCAGTCATCTACGAGGTTTAGCCAAAAATGTAATTTTTGCTTCAGAGTAAAATAGTACCACCTGTATTTTTGCTAATATCAAAAATTGTTATAAATAAAAGCTGTTTAGAATTAAAAATAACTTACTAACGCGATTTTGCTGGTTTCAAAAATTTTTCTTTTTTGCGATAATAGTGAAAATATAGGTTTGTACATTAGTGGAATACATTTCATGATTATAAATGTCATAGGGCAGTTTTAACTAAACTTTTTAAATTAGATGTAATCAAAACAAGAAGAATGTAGAATATACTAATGTAGAAACTTAAACTTCCTCGATTTTCGCATAAAAAAATTAAAAAAATTTCTTCTAAATAAACAAAATTGCATGTTTAAAAATAATTTTTAATTTTAAATGACTTTCCGTATACTAATTTGCGATATTAGCAAAAATACAGGTACTTTACTCTTGAGCAAAAATAAATTTTTGGCCAAACCTCGTAGATGACTCAATTTGATATCTGATGATTGTATTTTAGGTTTTGGACCATGCAGAACTTTTATAATGCTTTTTTTTATCTTTGGACAATCCACGAAGGCTGAAAGCCTAAATATTAACGTACCATGGGTGTCTTAAGCAGGGTAAAAGGAAGTTTGTTAACACGGGACTTAAAAACTTGAAGATTTGGGGGGAGTAGGTTCCACAGTCTAGAGACTCTAGTGATAAAAGAACGAACGAAATGGGACGTTCGGGGCCTGTCCAATTGAACTATATAGGGATGCATACGCGCGGCACCACGAGTTTCTCTGTAAGGAGCTGCAAGAGGAGGGACTATTCTGGATAATTCGTCGGAGCAGAAGCCGTTAAAGTATCTATAGAAGAGCGATAGATCTCCCACAGCTCGACGATGGGCAAGAGAAGGGAGTCTTTGAGTAAGTACAGGATCATTAATAAGACGAACAGCCCTTCTTTGAATGGCATCAAGAATGCTGAGGGTTGTAGGGATGCCATTCCCCAGACATGAGAACAGTATTCCAGAGAGGGTCGAATTTGGGACACATACAAAGTGTATAGATTGGAAGGAGAAAAATTCTTTTTGGCTCGGAATGAAATCCAAGCTTTTTGAAGCCGCGGTGGCTATAGATACAATGTGTTTATGCCAGTTAAGGTTATTCTCAAATGTGACGCCCACAAGGTTAAATGTGTCCCCGCTCTGCAAAACCTGGCCACTCATAAGCAAAGGATGAGTGTTTGATGATTTTTTCGCGACAAGGAACATGTTTGTGTTTTGGGTGCAAATAACTTGTTTTCGTAAAATTAATAATAAAAAAGTTTCCCATATGATGCCAACTTACATAGACACACTGTATTTAATAGGCTTTTAAGAAGATACAACTTTTAGTATATCTAACTTTATTAATTCCGGAAATATGGAAATTTAAATCAGGTATTCAGGTAATTTTTAAAGCATCGCCATTTTGTACTAGGTAAAGGTATTGACTTCATATTCTAAGTTTATAAAGGAGGAGCTTTAAAATATTGTGCCTTTGGGGGCGTTAAAAAATTACTTGCGTTTGCGTTACATTTTAGGGGGGGTCAAGTTAAATCTCACCAAAACTCACCGTGTGGGTGTAAATATTACGCAGTTTTTCTTCCACAGAAAAAATTATATGAGATTTGGGGATCAAGGATTTTTTTTTGATCATCAAAATTACTTCAATGACAAATTAAAAATTTCGATTTAAAAAAATGGAGCCTTTTTACATATAGTACCTAATCTCACGCCAGATTGGGAGACGGGGATGGGGATGGGGGTTAAAGCAAATCCCACGAAACCTTACCAGAGGGGAGGGGGTCGAAGAATTGAAAATAAACCCCTCTCGAAATTTATGGACATCTTGCTTGCTTGGGGAGTGTTGTGGCTTTGCTGCAAGGCAATTGCCAGAATTATAGACGTCCTTTTTCTATTTTTTTTCAAAATGGCGCCTATACCTCAGTTTGACATTTATATGTCATTTCTTGCCTACAATTAAATGTAGTATGTTGTTTTACTACAGTCCTTAAATTTTCTTGAAAAATAACAAAAATCAAAAGTTAGAAGGAGGATCCAGACTTTAGGCACTCATTGTATTATATATTTTTTATACATTTTCAAAATTTTATAAATTTTATATATTTATATCTTGATGTACAGGGTGTCACACGACCAACTGCGATGATTTATTCCTAAAAGAGTTAACTTTTAAAAAATTTTAAAATTTAAAATGTAAGGTTAATAAGGGGCATACGACTAAAATATTTTCACAGTTCTAGCAATTCCGGTTATACCGGAAGTTAATGTTATCTTCCTTATTTGAAATGGAACACCTATATTATTAAGTTTGCAATGCTAACCATATTTTTTTTATAAACATAAGCTTTTAATAAGAATCGGAGTTTGGTTTCTAGTAGAGAAAGAATTTCTTTAGTAAATTTTATTAACATGTTAAGAACTAATTTAGACAAAATGGTCAAAAATAAACCTTAAAAGTTACATTCACAAAGCCGTTAAAATGTCATAGCCAACTATGATTTATGCAAGTTTATAACGGTGCTCAAAATCGGCTAAGTAAACATTAAATATTCGATTATACAATTCCACTTAGAAAATAATATTATTTATCTAAAAAAATCTATTACACATTTTTTATCCTAAATATTAACTGAGATATAGAAAAAATATATTTAAAAAAAAACATTTTTTTTATATCTAGTAAGCCATGATTTTTTGGAAGAAAAAAATGTGATTTAAAGTAAGCTCTGTAAACTACAATTTTATTCCTATTTAACCATCTCTGTAGCTGCGAGGGTGTCTAAGACCCCTGTTCTAAACATCAAAAAAACTCTACCTGTATTTGGCTTATAAGAAGATCATACTAAACTTGTTTTAAAAATAAAAATAAATTGGTATCCACTAATCCTTTAGATTTTTTATGTACCTAAAAACACCACTTAAATCTATAGGTATTACCTAATTCTATTAGCTGGTGGCGGAAGAATGTCTGTAGATATCCTAGTTTAGCCATACCCGCATCAAAGTTTACATTTATAGTTATGGAAGACTTTCTTTAATTAACACTAAATTTAAAGGTCACAAATAAGTATTTAAAAGATATTTTCAAAATTCGTAACATTACCAAAACAAATGTTTGTTATAATGGAATGTCCTCCAACATTTAAGTAAACACTGTTGTTAATAATGTTAAAGATGAAACATAAATACAATTTTTCATCATTTTTAGTCACCAGCCCAAAAAATACTAAGTACTATCAATAATATATTTTGTTAAATAAAATATATCGTTGGTACTATTCTTTGTGACTGTTGACGTCTATTCGGTTTCTTGTCTATGTGACTGTCAATGTTTTTTAAAAGGAATTGAAATCACTTAGTTGAAAAGTAGCAGATTTAGTGTTCTAAGTGAGAAAATTAAAAATTCCTAAAATTAAAGAGATAATCAAAGAATGTAATGCCAGGGTGGCCTTAAATATGGACTTCTTTGGAATCACTAGGGCGAAATTGGTTGGTACTAGGATCTCATAGTGGGATATTGGAGCTGCCATGGAGAACATATTGATGGACAAAAAAGGAAATTTTTATTTTGGCACTTGTCTTCTCGGTAGCAAAGTAAACAGAGTCTCTGATCTCGGTAGCCAGAAGGTCCGGGTGCGATCCTGGACTGGGGAGTCATTTTTAAAAAGTAGTTATTTGAAATAACGTCCGTGGTGCCACTAACGCATTGTTTAAAGACTGCTGTGAAAGGCAAGTACTAAATATTTTAGTGCTTGGATAACGTTGACGGAACAGGAAAAAGATGTGTTAAACATCAAATAACCCGACACCCACGGTACTAGTTGGTACTTCGTGGGCTGCCGCAAAGATTAAAAAAACTCTGTTACTCTTTAATTATGAGTTATTGACAACGTTTTCTAAAAAGCACTTACATGAATGGGTTTTATTTTTATACGTTCAGTTTACACTAAAACCTAAACAAACCACGGCGTGCTACCATTTAAAAGGTTGCGAAGCCTTAAATTGGTCCTCCCTTTAGTTTTTTTTTATTAAACTTAAAATGACACTTTCTTAAAAAAAATGAATTAAAAAAGTGAATAGAAATTATGTATTATAATTTAATATGCATTTAAAGAATGCTGGTAAAAAATCTTCAATTTTAACTTTTAAAAAATTATCATCATATTGTATAGATAAAGGTCTGAATACACATAACCGCAAAGAGCCTGCAGCCATGCATCTCGCTGGTAAAATGGATGTTGGATGCGGTGCAAAAAGTTTTGTATTTAATAAAATTTTTACCTATACTACACTTAAAATTTGGATAAAAGGAACAGAGAGAAGTAGGAAAATATGTTTTGTTTAAACAAGGAGATACACATTCATACATAAAACAATAGACTCAGATTGACAAAAATGCTTTTATATTTTTAAGGGCACGAAAAGTGCTTTGGAATTTTTCCGAATTAATCTGCCCCACTTTCTTCTACCATATGTGAATCCAGGGTCGGTGCGACATTAGTGCGGTTATGTGTGGCCAGCCCTTAATGCTCTCATATAAATGATCGCAACTAAAAATAATAATCGCAACTAAAAATAATAATCGACGGGTATTTTCCCCAAAAATAACTTTGATTTACTAATTTTTTAAGTTAGAGACTTGCGTTTGATAGATTTATAATTAGAAGAAAACATATACGTTCTTTTTTGGGCATTGGTTGAGGTTAAGTGACCAAGATTATTGGGTTTTCAAATCATTGCAATATATTTTCTGTTGTACCCAAGGTTACTTATTTTTTAAACCAATAAAATTCATTTCTTTTACAGGTATTTTTCTCCAACGTACAAGAATGTATTAAACTGGTTCATATTTTGATCTTTAAAAATTAATATTACTTAGGTTTGGTGATAATACCTAATATCTAAGGCCAAAGCAACCTTGACACAAAAATAATTATCTATACAGGGTGTCTCTAAAAGGTCTATATAAAATACTACCACAAATTCCTTGGACCAAAATACAACGATTTAACGCAATTTATTTTAGTCGACCAGTGAATCGTTTGCAAGATACAGACTATTAATGTTTCCATTGAATTTTAGTTACTTTAAAATATCTTATTTATTCTTAAACATTTTGCCATATAATTACGTTTTGTGGGGTTTTTATAGTAAAGAATCAAGATCTACTCATTTTTTATTGTGAAATGTAAAGGCAGCTACCTGCAGTCCTTTGCTTACGTTGAAATTTTTATAAATTTTGTTTGCTCCGGTATATTATAGGTCTAGTAAAAAATTATATTTTCTCAATAAAAAAGTAAACTTAGTAAATACCGCTACGAGTAACCGTTTTAAAAATATTTTTTCGCACTTGATCTTGGTCAGCTGGGTTTATCTAAGAGGTCTGTACAAAATGGTACGTACCACAATTTTCTACATCGATTTAATACAACTTACCTGGGAAAAAGTTAATCGTTTGCTAGATACAGGGTGTTAAAATAACAAAATGAAATGAAATCTTTGACACCCTGTATTATGCAAAAGAGCAACTTTTCCACCAAAGAATTAGTGGTAACATTTTGTACAGACCTTTTAGCGTCTTCAGGGTTGCCTAGACAAAGCTTGAAGGAATGCAATGAAATATTTTTGTACGGATTAAAACGTATATTCTTAAATAACTTAAAAACAGTTGCTTGTAGCAATATTGACTAGGTATAACCTTTTTTTAAACAAATATAAAAGAATAGCAATTTTTCACCAGACCTATAATATACCGGGGCAAAACAACGTTATGAAAATTTAAACATAACCAAAGTACTGTAGACTGCTCTATATTTTACAACCAAAACATGAGTAAATTTTTATTCTTTACTTGTTTAAAAAATGGTTGATAATAAATGAAATATTTAAAAATAACTGAAATAAAATTAAAGCTTTGGTACCCTGTAGCTCGCAAGCAATAAATTTTTCGACTAAGGTAAATTGCGTCAAATCCTTATAATTTGGTCCAAGGGGTTTGTGGTAGCATTCTGTACATACATTTTAGCGACACCCTGTATATTTAAAGAGCCAAGCCAAATTTTTCATGAAGTTCGTGAGAGTTGTACTGCGCCAATTTATATGAACTTCTTTTAATGATCCTCTGGTTATTGAAACATCTCAACACAATTTTTAATTGTTTTATTTATTACCTGCTTAAAAAAATTGCATTTACTTTTCCCTATACAGGGTGGTCCATAAGTAATGGGCCAAAATTTAACTGGAGAATTGTGAAGTTAAAATATTTCGATTTAACTAAACCTACCTCAGTACAAAAGTTGATATTAATTAAGATACAGGGGCTTAAAGTTTAAAATATATTTTGATGATATTTGAGACGTTTGAATATTGTTATAAAAACCCGGTATCTAGGGGTGTTCTGACATGACCTACTCATATCTGATGTTAATTTTAAGGTGAGAACTAGAGGACGCTACCTACACTACCTTAAATTTCTTTAAAACGTCGCAACTTTCTTGTGCTTCCCTGTATGTACCATCCGGGTGAAATAATGAACTCTCCAATGCTTTTTACACAAAAATGTATACTTTGGAAGAGTCGCTCTAAGTAACCATTTTCTAGATATTTGCCCTTAAGTTATTTAGTGCAACCCAAAAATGCCTTTAGAAAGAGCGTATTAAGTCTTAACTAAAACTGCCTCATCCTAAACGAATAATTTAATGTATTTATCATAATATACTTTTTGGTTGCGCTAAACTATTTAAATGCAAATATCTTGAAAAGGGTGGCTCAGAGCCATTCTTACAAAGTATACCTTTTTGTATAGAAAGCATAGGATAATTTACTGGCTAAGTTAAGTGATACTTACAGTGTAGCATTAAAAAGTTTGCACGTTTTAAAGAAATTTAAAGTAGTGTAGGTGGCGTCCTCTAGTCAACACCTAAAAATTAACATCGGATATGAATAGCTCATGTCAAAAAACCCCAGATACCAAGTTTTAGTACAATATTCAAAATGTATTAAATAATATCGAAATAATTTAAAATTATTGTTTAAACTTTGACATCCTAAATATTAGTTAATATCAACTTTTGTACTGAGGTAAGTCTAGTTAAATTGCAATATTTTAACGTCACAATTCTCCAATTGAATTTTCGCCCATTATTTAGGGACCACCCTGTATACGTATATTTGATTCAAATGGTGATAGATACAGGGTGTTTCAAAACTATGGGATCAAACTTCTAGGGGTTTTTCAGTGCAAAACATTTGAGTATAGATACCCATGTCCAGGAAAATGTCACTACTACACTGCAGCCCCAAGACGCGTTAAAATTTAAAAAGACAATGAGTTGCCTAAATTTTCTGCCTTTTGTACATGATATTATATTATATTATCAAAACAATTGTTCAAAATGTCAATGTCAATGTTTAGGAATTTTATTATTTTATTTTTTATTTTAATTTTTTTTATTCAATAATTTAATTTACTATTATTTTTTTATTTATTATTTCTTGTAATAATGTGATTTACAAAAGGCAAAAATTACATGAATTAAATCATATTTAGGAAATTAATCATCTTTCCAAATTTCATCGCGTCTTAGGGCCGTAGTGCCGTAGTGACACTTTTCCGAATCCCTATACTCAAATATTGTTTAGTGTTGCACTTAGGCGAAATAAAAAAATCAATCATATAATTTAATCTTATGAATGCATTTTCCTCTCTGGTAATGTAAATGACCATTTTTAAAGTGACCTTTACCGGGTGTTAACGTTTCTATTAGACAAGTCATAACTCTAACTAAATAAGAGTTGTAAACGTAAAGTCATAAAGAGACTTGGAATAGGTAAATGATACGGAAACAGGAGAGTTTTTGCATATTTCTTACTCTTTGGTTACTTTTGGTTTAACCTAAAATGGTTCCAATTAAATTATTTTTTTTAAATGGAACGTCGTGTATATTTTTATATTTTTGAATTCTTAGAAAAATTCGAAATAAAAATTGGACATTAAAAAAATACGAATACTTGATTTTTGACAACCATTTTAATATTGCGTCTAGGTAGCCATGATCCTTTATTTAAATCCTTATTTTTAATGCTTGTTTAAAAAGGGTGGTTATTTGAAAAATACTAGGTCGAGGCGAAAACGTTCATTTGTCAAATTTTTTATACATATCTATCATACTAGTCCCTAAAACATTGCGATTGTATTTTTCCAACATCACTTGGAGTCCTTAGATTAATTTGAGTCCAATCATGGCCATCTAGAAGTAATATTAAAAATGGCTCTAAAAATCAAGTAGGCTTAAAAACGTTTTTAAATGTGACATTCTAACTCAAAATTGTCTTAAGAATTTAAAAATGATAAAATATACAGGGTGTTCTATTCAAAAATTTAAGGTTAAAGCCATTTCCTGTTAAACTGGAAGTGATTGAAAGGCGAGAAATATTCAATAACTCTCCTCTTTTCATACCGTTTACCCATACCGTTCTTCTCATACAACGCCCATACCAAGTCTTATTTTGATATGTCTTATACTCTTGGAGTTATGGTTTGTCTAATAAATTCATTGACACCCGGTATACACTACATTTGACCATGCCAGTAAAAAAGTTTATTTTTATAAATCTACAATTAGTGCACTAGAACACAACTTTGTTACAATATAATTCCAGATCCAACCTTTAACTTTTTTAAGATACTAAGGTTTTGGTCACCATGTATCGCTAAATAATTAAAACTAACCAAAAATAAAATGGTAATATATTCGATAAATTCCCATTATTATCAAACAAGAAAAGCAAACCCAGAAAATAATAGTAAAAGTAATAATTTTTCTTTCAATGGTGAATGTACAAAGATGAGCTTATTTCGTACCGTATGGATCTTCGGCTGCTCAGGTGGGAGTCTCAAGTATTTAAATACTTAGAGGAACATCTAAGGGACATCATTCGATCAAAGTTAGTGTTTTAGCCATCATGAAACCGTTTATGGTACGTACTCACCCTTAAGTTAGTTTGTTTGTACATCGGTACGAAAAGTGACTGTGACCGCCGAATCCGCTTGTGATTTTCAAAACGGTTTTGTGTTTTCGGATATCTCAGGTTTTCAAAGATTTTTTTAAGTCATTGTTAGGCGAATTTTTGTATGTTATTAGGCCTTTAAAAACATACTAAAAAATTACGGAAAATTGTGCTTGTTCAAAATGTCTATAGTAAAATTTCCATAAAGTTAATTTTAAAGGACCTAATTTATTAAGGCAAACACAGAAAAAAACCTTATTTTTATTCTGGCAAAATTAAATATTTTTAAAATGATTCATATTTAATTTCCAATTAGACTAGTATTGCTGTTGATACTGCTTTGCCAAGTTTTATATGTATAAATAAAAGTTTAAATAAAAAAATCACTTTAAATTTCATATTAAAAATAAATTTTTAAGGCATACACATTCAATTTTTTTTTACCAAAAGGCCAAGTGAAATTTTGCCACAATATTTTTAGATAAAGACATTTATAATGCATACCCTGCGGTTGTTTTTGTTTTGTGAAATATTTATGCATTTTTTAATTTAAAATTTACACTTAGTTTTAAGATATTTATAATCAAAGGATCTTCACAAAAATAAATAAATTATTTTTGTTTAGAAATGTTCAGTTTTTAAAATAGTATTGTTTAAAAAAGTGACGATATAGCACAGAGTCGAGGTTTAATTTTATATTATAATTTTTAACTCTTTAAATATCAATTAAACCAAAACTTCATATTAAAAATATACTTGTTACTTTAAAATTCTCCTTAAACCAAAAAACGAATGCATCAAATATTGTCATATATTAAATGTCATAATGTTAAATATACAGACTGTCCGCGGATGGGGTTTACTAGAGGACAAATAAAAAAAAAAGAAAAATTTAAGAAAAAGCAATTTTTAATAAAACATTTTTGCTTGTAAAAAAATATGATTCATAAAGAGAACCATCATGCTTTTTGTATACAGGTGAAGCCAAAACTTGAAGAACATAATTTTTTACTAAGAGTAAACTGCCTTAATTTTTCATCTTTAAACAAAATATTATTTAAATTAGCATTTAAAAAGCTTTTATTTATTTTACAGGGGTATGAAAAATTGTCATTAAACTAATTTTGGTCCTAAATAAATTAATTATTTTAATGTTTTGTAAAAAAATAGCCTTAAAAATCTCATAATTTGCTTTTTAAACACCTGCTTTTTCCAAATTCATATACAAGACAATTTTTCTGCTGTAAACGAGTGTGATCAAGGCGTTTTCGCAACTTTGTGACTGGCTAAATGGCTAACCAGCCAAGGCCAAAAAAAATGCGTTTTTGCCAAATTATGAAGATTAATTAAAATTTGCTATTATTATTTTTATTAATAACAAACCTTATTTAAAATAATTTTTTGAAATAACACTTTTCTTAGCAAAATTCTAGAGCAAAATCATATTTTTAAAGTTTTGCTTGTGAACTCTGTATACAAAATCAAAATATTCATTTCATGAATCGTAATTTTTTAATAAGAAAAAATATACATCAGGAATACCTTTTTCTTGATAAATGAAATTTTGTATCTATTTTTGCTCTTGTAAACCCAATTCGGGGACAGATCTGTACACAGCATTTTGCTAAGTTAGAATGACACAAAATATTAATTCAAATAATCAACAATCAGTATTTAAACAACTATTTAGTGGGCCAATTTGAAAAGGTAACACCCTTATTATGTCAGTCCCTTATGGAAAATCTAATGAAATGAAATAGCACACCTATAGGTGTTTTTGTATTTTTGTAGATTTTCAAATTGACGCACTGCACAATAATAAATAGAATTTATAATTTTATACATATAAAACTTATAAAAGTCATGGTCAACCGATTTCATTGCATTATAAAGGGTGATCATTAGTAAGTCGGCACTTTTGCTAACTTCATTATTAACGGAGATGCGAAGTCGGTTAAATTAGCAAAGTTGTAGTATTTTTTCACTGATTAACGTGCTGCCAACAAAAGACAATTGAACATCGGGTTTTTTATTTATTGCAAAAATGTTTCTTTTTAAATGGAACACACTGTGTATTATATCTCCATTCGAAAAATCTATCAAAGAGCATTAAAAAAAGTCCACATGTGTTCTATCCAATTTTTAATAGTTTCGGAAATATGGCCATCATCAGGGATTTGATAGTAAACTGACATTTTTTAAATAGAACACATTGTATATTGCATCACCATTAAATAAACATTTTAAAAACTTTAAGAAAATATCACATTTGATTGTCTATCTCTTATAGTTTTGGAAACATGGATTCAATTTATCTATTTATATCTATCTTATCTTAGTGCTTAACTAGCTTAAGAAGCTGTAGAAATGATGAAAATTTAACATAATTTTTAGATTTGAATAGCGATATTTTCAAAACTATAAGAGATAGACATATCAAATGTGATATTTTCTTAAAGCTCTTTAAAATATCTTTTCAATGGTAATGCAATATACGGGGTGTTTATTTGAAAAATGCCAATTTACTACCTAATTCCTAAGGATGGCCATATTTCCGAAACTATTAAAAATTGGATATATCACATAAAGACTCTTTTAAAGCTCTTTGATAGATCTTTTGAATGGTGATATAATATACAGGCTATTCCATTTAAAAAGTACATTTTTTGTAATAAATCAAAAACCCGATTTTCAATTGTTTTTCGATAGGCAGCATGTTAATCAGCGGAAAAAATACTTCAACTTTACTAATTTAGCTGACTTTGTATCTCCAATAATAAGGAAGTTTGCAATGGTGACGACTTAAGAATAGTCACCCTCTATTTAATCAGTATTTTTCCACATAAAAATAGCAAATGTCTAATCTATTAATAGACTTATGCAAATTAAAATACAAGCAAAACTTTTTGAGCCACATGATTACTTGTTTACTCAATCATTTATTTCCGGAAATCATAACAGTTTAGACTTTATAATGATCAAAACCTTTAAATAACACTCTGTTAATGGATTTTAGATCATTTTTTAAACATTACGTTACGGTCTTTAATCAAGACATTAGAAGAACTATCTACCGTCATAAAAACAGTACCTGATTTGGTCATAAAGTTTTTAAAATATTTGTTATGGTATTTGGTTTAATGAAAATCCATTGGGTTATTTTATTTTTAAGTGAGCCCTTGTTTCTTTAAATTGTGTTTGTTTCTATCTAGGGTGCTTATTAAGCCAACGTTAAGAACAAATCTCGCCGTTCAAATTTTTTATTTAAGTAAGGGCCTCGGGCACGATCCTAAGCGTAAGCGGCCAGCGTAGAGCCAAAAATGTGAGAGCGCCGTTTTTAATCTTTATGTTAGAATAAAAGATTATTTGTGTTTGTTTGAGTTAACCGGCTGCAATCTACCTGAGCAAAAAGGCCCTGCCGCTGGCCGCTCAAACGAACCAATAATATCCACAGAGCTTCTTTAAGGTATATAAACTGGTTTAAAGACGCTGTTTACCACAAAATATTGTAGTCATTACCGGCAACATAAAGAGATTTGAAACTTTTCGCTCTGACGCTTACGCTTTGTTATCGTGGCTGAGACCTCAGCTGCTAAAAGAATGTACATGGCCCATTTGTCTTTTACCTTTCAATCAATTCTAGTTAGCCCACAAGAGATCCAACAACTTAGAGAAAGTACATTTTTGTACATAAAACTTTTTCAATCTTGGAAAACCAAATAAATCCACTCTTCTCTGGTTTTTCAGAACTATAATAGGAAATTCTATTCTTTATTAGAACCTTTTAATGTTTAAGTGATTTTAGTTTAGTCTAAAAGAGTCTAAAATTTAAATATTGAAAACCATCCCAAGCAAAAATATAAATAGGATTAATAGTATGCAGCAGCTTGTTGATATAGAGATAAACCAAGCTAGCTATGATTAATTTGGAAAATAATTTTAATAATTAATTTTTAAAATCAATAGTGGCATTAAATAGAGTATTAGAGAGCCTTTAAAATAAGGTGCTGCATAACCTCCCTTTAAATAAAAAAATGCTAGTGCCCCTATGGCCCCTCGAAATTCGTTTTTTGCAGTTTGACCTCTAGTTTTGACTTCAGATTCGTGTTCAGCGGCAAAAAATATGCCAGAAAACCTTTGTTTAATGCCCAGCTCAGACCACTTTTTTTATTTTTGTGGACCTGTGTTATCTTTATGCAATTCTATTAAACAAATTTATGACCTGAAAGGTTACTTTTCCATTTATTCTACTGCAGTTCCCACATTTTAATGCAAAAACTCTCTCTTTAATTAAATTGTAAACTTTAATTTTCACTTTAGATACAGAATGCACTTTGATTGATTACATCACTTACATACATTTACATATGCCTGATTTAGTGTCTAACAAGTGATTTTCGCACCTTTTATTGTTGTCCTTAATTAATACCTAATTATTAAAAAAGTAATAAAACTATAAATAAAAAACACTTGTTTAATAGATGTGTTAAGTGTGTTCTGTACCACAGTTAAAGAAAATTGGAAATGCCGCAAGCAAAAACAAATACATAAATATGTATCTAATTCATTCAAAATGTCAGTAATTATTGTTTTGAATAAATAAAACTAATAGGCAAGGTAACATTTATTTTTAATGCCTTTATTACACTTAATTCATTTAGATCTGCTATAGTTGGGGACAGGTCTATTTTGGCACTTTAGAGCTTAAATAGATAAGCCCATTCAATTTTGGTAAACATTACTATCTTACCAAAATAAACTGATCAGAAGATCAATCAAAAGTCAAAAGCAAAATATTTCTATTGACCACATAAGACACTGCTGTAATGAGTGACAATTTTTTATTTGTTCACATTTAAACAAATTTTAGTATTAACCAGACGTTTAAATTATAATTTTAATCTAACTGATATAGCTATATACGGGCTGTTTTATTAGTTACCATATATTATAGCTATATGACTGACATTCAAGACCTTTTAATTGCTCAAAAATAAATGGAAATTATGAAAACAATTTTTGTTTTGACAAAAAGCAGTGACAAAATATATTTTTTAATAATTTTGTATCACCCAGTATCTTCAAGTTAAGACATTGACCACCCTGTATACTCACTTATTCTATAAGCTAATTGTCGTTTTTAATTGTGTCTTTGCATTGAGCCTTTGATGAACAATAAAATTATAAATAAATTAAACTAATTTCTTTCTATTAGTTCTTTTAATTGGTTGCCTTTTAAATTATAAATGATATAATTAAATTATTAGGTCAGTAATTAGATAGATTTTTAAATAAAAATTAATAACAAACAATTAGTTGTTTAAGTGCCAATAAGGAAATAAAGCAGCATAAAAATATTTTCCTCTTTAATTTGTTCGAGGTGAACCAACGAGGACCAAGCACAGCCATTGGCTTTTCAAGCATTAAAAAAAATAACATAGGACAACTTGGGTATTTTTTTTGAAATTTGAAATAAAACAGAAGAGATGCAGCATAAAATTAAATATTATTTTTTTATCTTTGGACAATTCACAAAGGCTTAAAACTCTAGGGATGAAAGAACGAACAAAGTGGGAAGTTCGGGGTGTGTCCAGTTGGACCGCATAAGCATGCACACGCGTGGCACCACGAGTTTCTCTGCTGGGAACCGTGAGTGGAGGAATTATACTGGACAATTCCTCAGAGCAGAAGCCATGGAAGTACCTATAAAAAGCGATAAGTTTCCCACAGCCCGACGATGGGCAAGAGAGGGAAGCCTTTCTGTAAGTAAAGGATCATTAATGAGACGAATAGCTCTTCTTTAAATGGAATCAAAAATGCTGAGGGTTGTGGAGGACGCCATGCCCCAATCCAATATTAAAATAAGATCCTGCGAAAGAGATATCTGCATCGCTCTGCGTTTGTTTTCCAAATCAGGTTTAGTGATGGGTTTGGGAACTTGAACACTGGAGTGAAGGGTACTATCGTCGGCGAAACTATGAATTTTCAATGGGAAACCATTTTTATTGATTTGTTTAAATTTTTAAATTGTTTTTACCACGTTTCAATAAAAAACAAATATCTTTCTATTTTGATTACCAGCCAATTTTGGATAAAACATTTGCGATTTAAATTAAAAAATAGAAAATGTTAAAAAAAAACTAGAATACCAAAACACAAAAAGCAATATTTTGTCAAAGTCTATATTTTATAACTACGTTTAATACATACTAGTAAAAGCTAAACCTATAAATTAATTTATTCTGTTGTTACTAAACATAAACACAAAATTATATCCTTTTAAAAACGAACCAATAAAAGAAGGTATTCGATGACAATTAAAAATGCATTTTTTTCTATTTAAATTATATTCTTCGGAAAGACTATACATAAAATAGGTATTTTACATTCTTTCTAACTATGAGGCCTTGTTTGATAACCCTGTATAACACTGCACAAACTAAATGTAAAAAAATACGAAAATTTTTATTGTATTTAATGCAATTACTAACATACATATTTAAGCTTTCTTAATTTCTTTAAACCATAATAAGGCAAGATATCTTGGAACCAAATTACATCCAGTTAAGTCATTCGAATCTTAATTTCGAAATCATGTTCTTAATTTGCCAAACTATTACACGGGCATCATCGTCCAATTAACTTAAGACCTCTAATTAGCCAAAACATGTCTGCGATGTGAAGAAGTGAAAATGTAGAAATCCAGTACTTAAAATTGAACAGACCTGCTAATTTAAATACCAATAAATGCAAATTAATATGTTAAGATTATCATTGATAGTGTTACTTACTTATTATTGCAGGTATTTTCTTCCGTTTTTAGAGCATTGACTTTCTTTTTCATTGAAGATTCACTACAAGTTTTATTTTCACCTCTTGGTCGTGACCCTTAGCATGCTTTTACTCTTAGTAGGCTTTGACTAATGGCGACCTTTGTCTATTTATATTGTAATCGTATTCACGAACTATTGTAGAAAGTAGAATTTTGCTGTGATTTACTTTGTGTAGGCCTACGTTGATATTTTGATAAATAATTTTAGTTTAATTTTGAAGTAGTCATTAAATTTATCTGTACTAACAATGGTCCCATTTCTCGGTCAAGAGTATTAAAATTATTTTTTTTTATGTATTTGCATTGGACTACCTATTATTTAAACAACTGACTGTAACAGTTACCGTCACATCAACTAAACCAAAAGATCAAGTTGCCGTAAAATTCACCATAACTTAGTTTGAGTTTAAAGTCCAAAATTTTGAATTTTTATTTATCTTTGAGACAGCATTCGAAGGCTTATGCCTAAATACCAGAGTACCGTGGATGTCGAGTTATAGATGTTTAACCCATCTTTTCCCTGTTCCGTTGTTTGTTGTCCAAGCACTGAAACATTAGTTTTTGATCATTACAGCACCTTCAAAAAACTAAAACCTAAAAATGTCTTCCCGGCTGTTCACTGCCCTACCAGAAAGGAATCTAAAGTGGATTTCTTAACAACTTCTTCTAAGAAAACTGTCACCTTTTTTTCATCTAAAAACCATTTAATGGGCGTAATAATTGTGAAACATAATTCCTGTTAGAAGCTTAAACCTTTAAACCTCTAAATCTTGAGGTCTACAGTCTTAAATTGCCCCCACTCGCCCTGACACACTCAAGAGACTTTCGTATCAAAATCCTAATCGTTTGTTTACTGTCATAGGATAAAAAAATATATATACCAAGAAAACCTGGCAAACCATGGAAATAAAAGGTTTTTTTTTATTGTAGTAATAAATGGTAGTTTTTTTTCTAATAATTATAAAAATATCTTAAAATTTAACATTGCATGTTTGTCTTTATCTCAAATATTACATTTAAGGTACTTGCGTAAAAGCAAAAATAAAAGCAAGTAAATCTCGGAAGCCTTCTCACGGTAATTACTCTCAAAATTAAGAACGCAACCCAGACATTTCACAATTCATATAATGATTTTTTATCACATCATTTCGCAAATGCAATTTACAAATTTTCTCACGATTTCTTTACGCTTCTTGCATCTGTTTAAATTTTTAAACAAACTCAGGAGTTTTAATAAAATAATTTATTGTATTATATTAATAATCTATACAGGGTGTAATTTAATTGATGGCTAAAAATACAGAGTATGATTCCTTAGCATATTTTAAAAAAAAGTTCACATAAACATATGTCCAAAATCTCTTAACTTTTGGGATACAGAGTCAATTAAAATTTAAAAAAACTCTATTTGTTTAAATATCCTAACTATTCTTTAACTAAGTTTGTTTTAATTTGGACAATATTATTAATGACAAATATGCAAGTAAAATTTTTGTGTTTTTTTTGGGTTTAGAAAATAAAAATACTACTTTTTTGTCTCTTAATTTGTTTTCCGTATCTTGTTCAGTTTAAGAGAAAAACAAATTAAATTCACCTAATTGCCTATTTTTAGACCATAAAAGAAGCATTGCAAAATTAGGTTTTATAGGTTTTAATTAGCAATAATGTAACAAAATAATAGATACTTATTTAAAAAGGTATATATCAGTATAACAGTTTTTACTAAAATAAGTGTTTTCGAAATTTTCGGTTTTTAAAATTACACATGTAAAGTAAAGACGTTTAGGACATATTTTCATATGAACTTTACTTCTAAAATAAGCTAAGGAATCATACCCTGTATTTTAAGCAATCATTTAAATTACACCCTGTATAGTTTTTGAGCTTATTCGGGATAACACTTTTTCAAATTTTTTAATTTTTGTCGGAAATGTTGTAAATGTTTAAGTAATAAACAACAAAAAATTTGTATTTGTACAAAAGTATATCAGTATACGTTTCGTTTTATATATTTCAGCAGGATCTACGAAAGCAATAATTGTCTTAAATCTCTTATACTGTATCAGCAAATTTTTAAAAGTATATCGGCCAGCAACGCAATAACAAAGGAAGCACTATAGGTTTGTTCTAGCAGAATGTTAAAAACATATGGGCAACAATCGTAAAAAGCAGAAAATGTTAAAAACATTAGTCAGAAATGTTGGCAACAGTTTTCTGCTGGAACGAAAAAAATAAACTAGGCGTGCATACTGCTTATATGTCAATACAAGAAAGGTTATGTTACAAATGTCAGTAATGTTTGAAAAAGTTTGCAAACTTTTCAAACAGGTTCCAACATCTTTCCAACATCTTAAAACTACTGCCGGAATAACAAACAATTGTATAATGTTACAAACATGGCACTACTGGAACGACAAATTTGACGTGCGCAGACTCCAAACTGTTGCAAACATTTCTGACAGCCTGCTGGAACAAACCTTATTAATCATCCAATCCGAAATGTTTACATGTCGGCATTCACGATTGACCGTCTCTTTTCCACACATTGCCTGTTTACATTGCTGACTGGCCGATTCCTTATAGGTTTATCTAAGTAAAAAGGTATCGGCTAGTAAAACAACAATAAGGCAGGACCGATGCACAGTGCGTTAAGCAATGGGGATTTCGGGGCAAAAATCTTATTAGTTTGATCGCACTAAAATAGTTCTGTTATTAATAATTGAGTCAGATAGAATGCTCAACTAATGCAGAAAGCAATACTTTATTATTATTATTGATTTAATACATTATTACACATAATATATATTAAAGTTGTTACGAAAATATTAATTTGGGCTCCTTTGTCCACATATCGACGCACGTGTGGTGTATCACCTTGTTTACATGCCGGAATTATTTACTTAATCTCTAGCTGTTGGTATTCTATACGCGTTGAGACCGTCTCTTTTTCATGCATTGCCTGTGAACCTTTTTTCTTAGATGATGCTGTATATTGTATAGGTGTACATTTTAATGGTTGCATTCTTTTGAATATGTATGTACGATACGCTGCAACCAGCCACTTTGTTTTTGACACGAAGAGTTGGCTTAAACTTGTCAATTTTATTTACGCATTTTTAAGTTGTTTTTATTTATATATCTTTTTTTTATTTCAGCTGTTGTCAGCGCTAATAGCGCTAGCCAGCGCTCGTCCTGAAGCTGGCTACAGCTACAGCCCTCCGAGCACGTCATACGGAACGCCCTCTGGCGGAGGCGGCGGATTCTCCAGCTCCGGAGGAGGTATGTAAAACCAGACCAAATAAAATGAGTTTTAATATTCAAGCATTTACAGTTTAAATAATTTTCATTTATGAGTAATTTATTTAGTTGATTTTCTATTTACAAATGTAAAATTTTAATTTTGTAAATGCTTATTAGTTTTGACACCAAAGTAAAGTAATCTACAAAGAAAATGAATAAAATATCAGTATTTACAATTAAAAAATCTATTTTTTTTAATTTCTAGGTGGATTTGGAGGCGGTGGTTTTGGAGGAGGCGGCGGTGGTGGCTTTGGAGGAGGCGGCGGATTTGGAGGTGGAGCTGGAGGTGGATTTGGAGGCGGAGCCGGAGGTGGATTTGGAGGCGGATCCGGAGGTGGATTTGGAGGGGTAAGATTAGTTTAAAACGTTCTTAGTTATACATATTTAATATCTTAGGAGTTCCTTTTAAAGAAATATAAATTACGTAATTAGATTATACTGCTGAATTTTCCAAAAATCAGTTTGTATGTTTAATTAAAAAAATAAAACCGAATGCCGTTCGTTAAAATTCTATAAACTATATACGTAGAAGGTTTTTGTAAATAAAGTGTTTTTAAAATGATTTCCAAAAACAAACACTTTACAGGAATAATATTAATATTAAACCGAAGAATAGCTAGTTCTTAAAAAATTAATAAATAATTTTTGCTTTTTAAACATTCTTAACTTATATAATTATTACTTAAATTAATAACTACTTAAACTGTCTCTTTTAGGAATAGGAGGTGGATTCGGAGGCGGCGGTGGCGGCGGCGGCGGTTTCGGAGGTGGATTTGGAGGTGGCGGCGGTACCACCATCCAGAAACACATCTACGTTCATGTCCCACCACCAGAACCAGAAGAGTTCAGACCCCAAAGACCTATTTCTGTTGGACAAGCTCAGAAACACTACAAAATTATTTTCATTAAGGTAAACAAAAATCCAATAAGTAAATGCTTTATATATTTTATTTGAGAAATAGCAAAATAAAGGTTTCTTATCAATTATTCCAAATCAAGTCTCGATATGCCTTTAATCAATTTCTTTGGCACTTTTTGTATATATAATATGTTGTTTTTGTTTCTTAGGCTCCAAGTGCTCCAGCACCAACTGCCCCAGTAATTCCTCTTCAACCTCAAAACGAAGAAAAGACTTTGGTCTACGTCTTGGTCAAGAAACCCGAAGAAGCACCAGAAATCAACATTCCTACACCACAACCAACTCAACCAAGCAAACCCGAGGTCTACTTTATCAGATACAAGACCCAGGTAAGATAATTCATTATTCGTGATTAATATTTAGTTCGGAAAATTTTTGTGTTATTACCAAAATTTAGGATTAAAACGTAAAAATCCATATGTTTTAACCAACCACAGTTTCATATATTTTTTTAACAATATCTTGTTATTTTATGGGCCCAAGTTGATATTAGAATGTCTTGCCCCTGCACATTACTTTAAATGCAAACCTACTGTCAGACATAGGGCTTCGCGTCGGGTGCGTTCTACGTCTTATGAGTAACGGAACTCTCTAGAGAAAATCTGCCCTATAACTACTTTTATTTTTTAGAACTACCAGAAGTATTTTTACAACGTTAATAACAAATTACTTTCGATTTTTTCTATACGACTAATGGCCCATTATGGTAACACACCCTGTATAATTACCGTCTTATATGACGATTATTACAATTAGTACGTTACATCACGCCACTTGTGTGTTGGTCCGCATTCCGAAGTGCATCTTCCTAATTTTATGCGACCAAAAGAAAGTGCCATCTTGGAATCCTTAAGAAAATAAACTTGTGCGGTTGTATACGTAAATAATTGCATTATTACCTGTATTCAAGCATGGTTTAACTTTCACTAAAAGAAAAATTATGGGTGAAATTAAGGAAAAGATTTTAGTATTGAAGACGACTTGCAATTAATTTATATTCGTCATAAACTTAAACATGTATTACTGAAATGTTTATAATCTATAATATAATAATAATAATAAGTCTGAAATATTTGTTTAAGCAGTTCGACTCAAAGAGCCATAGGCCCATACATAATCTATACTTTGGGTACTTTACATAGGCGCCTGCAGGATGACTTTCAGGGGTGTGCAAAAGTAAATATTTTCCGAAGAAAATTTAAAGAAAAATAATAAGGTCATCACCTAATAGAATGTCCTTTCTTCAGCTCAAGCTTTTCGATAAATTGCACTTTTTTAACACTCCCACTAAATATACAGGGTGCGTTGAAAAAGTGTAAAAACAAGGTTAAATAATAACAATGAGAATATATGCAACATTCTTAAAAAGAAGATTTAACTATATACAAAATATTTATATTTGTTTTCTTTTTCAGAAACAAGTTTCTGGCGGAGGCGGCGGTGGTGGAGGTGGTGGATTCGGCGGCGGAGCTGGAGGTGGATTCGGTGGCGGAGCTGGAGGTGGATTCGGTGGCGGAGCTGGAGGTGGATTTGGAGGTGGAATTGGAGGCGGCATTGGAGGTGGAATTGGAGGCGGAATTGGAGGAGGTAAGAAATCTTAAAATGTATTAAACATACTTTACAGTGAAACAGTTTAAGTCATAAGGAGATCTTATATCATTTTTATTTAAAAAATATATTAAAAAAATAGTTAGTAGTTAGTCAAACTCAATTTTCTAATCTAAATCATTTTTTTTCAGGACATGGTGATGGTCTTGGAGGAGGAGGTGGCATTGGCGGAGGTAAATATCATTATCGAATTAAAAATAGGTTGTTTTACCGGTTGATGCATCGTCAGACTTGCCATAAGAAATCCCATGTAAATTTGAAACCTTTAAATATTGGTAGTTCCTGAGCTAGTAATGAAATGGACTTAATGATTAGAACACTTTTAAAATCTTTTAAGGGGGTTTCTTTTGACGAGTCTACCACAAATATTCATACTGCCATATATGGGAGCGGCGCTTTCACCCAATGTCAACTGTTTCGGGTGTTGGACTAGGCAAACGTGTTACTTTTTTTGTCTGACAAGTTAACCACAATGTTTTACTTTCAATTTTTAAATATGTTGCCAAAAATGCCAGTAATAAATGGATGATGCTAATTGAAAACGAACCAAGCGCCAAATTGGACATTTGAGTTATCAGCGATTGAATTAAAAATAAATCTTGCACAAAAGTTAACAACTTTTTAATTTTGTTCTTTAAACATAATACTTCGCTTTATTTCATAACTTTGAAACCGTAGACACTTAGATTTTTTGGTCAATGGTTCCTTTTAAATAAATAAATAAACTGAAAAAGTACTTTAAAAGATCAAAGTATTACGGGTCTGTTTAAACAAAGGAGAAAAATAAATAATGTTTTTTATTACAAAATGACACGGATAGGTTTATATAAAGGGAACCACTACTTGGATTCTTTTATACCGGATCAGCTAAATAACTTAACACATAGGCAATGTGAGGAAAAGAGATAGTAGTACGTGAATACCCGCATGTAAACATGTCGAATTGGATAAGTCGCATACATCCTTTGTTGTTGCTTTGCTGGCCGACATCCCAATACCTATTTGTTTAACCGGTATAAAAGAAAACTGCATTTTTGCATTATGTCGTTTGGGCCTTTACTATATAGATGGCGCAAACTTTAAACCAGGCGTTCGGAACTTTTTACATATATAAAATAAATTGAAGGAAGTCGTTTGGTACCATAAACTCATTTTTCGCGATTTGGCACATGGTTCCTTTTTAATTATCATCATCCAAATAATGTCTGGTCAATTTTTAAAATTTTACAAATTGTTTTTGTTAAATAATATTTAACTGCCTTATTAGAAAATATCCAAATTTAGTATGTGAGCTTATCTTATTAACGTCTCCAAAATAGCCTGAAACAATTTTGTTAGAAAATCAATAGGTAAGCCAATATTTAAAAGTATAATCCTATGACTAACCTGGCGATCCACCACTTGGTATATTCTATCATTCAGAAAGATATGGAAGATTTTTAAATTCACAAAATTAAAAAAAAAAGGAAAAACATTCATACTGAAAAACCGTTGAAATGTTTTGTAACTTAGTTTTTTTGTGACAAGATTGGCTAGAAATGGCAAAATGTATTATGCTTGTTACAAAATGAAGAGAAAAAACAAAAAAGGCAAAGAATTTAGTTTTTTACATGGTTTTATCAATCCTTTAGACTTTAGGTCTTATTATGGAAAAGCCCATTTTGATTCCTATTTTATAAAGTTTTTTTATAAAAATTCCAACAAAATATGGCTTGTAATCCCTGTGTTCTGGCAATTTATTTAGAAGCAATTGCGGCTAGGTTCATTTACTTGGTTTTTAAGGATAAAATCTATAGTTATGTTTAAACCCCTTGGAATAAATACGTTTTTTTTTCAGGACACGGAGGAGGCAGTGGTGGCGGTGTATCAAGCAGTTACGGTCCTCCAGGCAAATCCGGTCCTTACTAAGCAGCGAAAGTTACCTCGGCCCTGTTTAATCTATGAAATAACATGAACCGCGACGTTTCTTCACTCAGCATCACTCATCAGTCATAAATGACCCGTCCACGTCGAGATTCCTGCTTATTTTGTTGTTAAAAAGCGTCATATCTTCGATATAGTGATCTTTTTGCTTAATATTTTTGTTTTACAAAATACTTGGCAATTTTTCTCGCTGCTTTTTTGAATAACATTCAGTTTTCCACGTCTTGAAGACTAAAAAGTCACCGTATGTGAAAATTTTTGTGGAAATCGGAGTTTTATTTGGAAGGCGGCGATTTTGTAAATATTTGTGCAATATATTTTATTTTTTATATTTTGTATATTTTTATGTATTTTATATTTCTGTATATTTTATTTTCGTGAACAAAATACGGTGACAAATAAATGTATTTATAATTTTTTTGTGTTTTTTTAAAGAAGTACAATATTTTGAACCTGAAATATTGAAAAAGAAATTAAACAGAGTAAAAAAGAATACTTTTTCTCTACAATGAAATTTAAACTATAAAATCTACAATAAATGTTGCTCCAAAAGAAAAAGAAAGCCAAAATATTATAATATACCATGGGTAATAGCTTAATTGAGTAATGTAAACTATAGAAAGTAGGAATGTTCCAAAATGTATACAGGGTGTTTCAAAAATTGAACACGAAACTTAATGCGTTGATTGTACAAAATAATGGTACAATTTATATATATTTTTTTAAATCTTATTGGTTTTCGAGTTTTAACTTTTTAAAGTTGAAATCTTTTATTACTTATTTCTAAATTGTTAAACTTAGTCAATTTCGAGCCATTATCTTAGTAATAATTCACATTAATAATCAACGACAAAATTCCCAATTTTCATAATTCACATTAAAATTGGATTGCTAATAAACATATTAATATTTTTATTTTTTTTTATATAAACTTAGGTTCCTTGAGCAAAATTAATAATTGGTAAATAGCTACATATATGCCAACTGCTTTCTACATAAAAAGTTATGTAAGAATCCGTATTTAGCTTTTTGATAAGTTGCCAGTAAACTGAGGTACAAGGGGTACCTGGCAATGCAATATCTTCATTATCCCCTGTAGCTTAAAAACCAAGATGGCTATAAG